>APFE031088451.1:916-42865 GCA_000404065.3 Pinus taeda | reverse complement strand
AAATGGAATTCTCCTAGAGGTACTTCCTGGTGTTGCAAAAGGTGGCAGTAAGGTGGTTTTCATGGTGTTTTTGGGCCTTTTGACTATCCATATCTCGATGAAATGCTTCGGAAATAGCTGAGCATGTGTAATTCTTCATGAAAAATCCAAAACTACAAGCCATTTGTGATTTGGACCTCCCAATCTTATGGGTCACACGCGGCGCGCTATGCGTTGAACCAAAAAACCTATTTTGCAAGCCAAAATTTTCAAAATGACAAAAATTTCTCCGAATTTGCTCAAATTCGGAGCGAAGACCCTCCATCATGTATCATGCTCAGCTAGTGAAGCTTCGGCCAAAACTCAAAGTGGATCTGACCTATTTCGCCGTTTTAGTGCTTGGCTCAACCTCCTTTTCAAAATCTTCATTTTTTCTTTGTTGACATGCATGCGAGCCCAATAGTGATGTTTCATGTGACAGAGCATGTCTTTGTCTCTATTGGCCTTCACCAGAATCTTCTCTAAGTGGATGTTGACCCTCTCAAGCCAAAATTCTCAGTTAGCCTCTACCTCCTGCTTATAAACTGAATCTGTGTCTGATATGCCTTTGAAAACAAGATTTCTACAATATGTATGTTGATATAGGTGTAGTGAAATCAAAAGTTCAATGTATGCTCAAAACCTAAACATGTTACATGTGTACCAAAGCATCGTAGGAAACAAGCCACAGTGGTAATAGCTCTGTTTAAGTAGATTTGCATAAAATAGTCACTGCTTTGATCACAAGGGAATTTGACAAATGAGCAAAAGGTGTAATGTGCACCCTTTGCAATGTTGGCTAAAACTTTACAAATGAGTATGGGACTGTATTTCACCAATGGAGAATGGGAAAATCTTCACCAAGCCACCCACATGTCTTTAAAAAAAACCTTAAGGAATGATTTTTCCATGAACATAGGGTTTCATTTTTCAAGACCCAATACATCAAATTTCCCATCTTGAAACACACTTCAAACATTGACTGAGCAGCAACGAAATACCTACTTGCAAGCTTTCGAGTGGATTTGGTATGATCTGGTCGCATGAACAAAGTTTTCTTGGTGCTGTAACCTAGTGCGCAGTGCACAAATCCAACGCGCGGTGCTCCTCTATATGCGCAATGCCTTTGTTAATTTACACTAGCCAGTGAGGCCCAATGCACAACACACCTCTATATGCGCAGCGCACACCTTGTATGAGCAGCACACAGACCCAACGTGTAGTGCATTTTGTAAGAGGCATTTGGAGGCCTTTCCGGTGTCAAAATCAGGTGCATGATAGCTCGTTGGAAATTTCTCTGAGTCTAATTTCAACTACAACTAGAATTGTTCAATTTTGAGTTCATTTTCCTTGTCAAAAATCAAATCTCCCAAGACTGGTCAAAATGTGCCAAATGAGGCTGCCTCAAAGCAGAGTGTTGTTGTAGTCAACTTTTGAATCTCTTCCTCAATTCCAAATGGAGCTCATGATAGCTCATTGGAAAGATATTTTTGTCTAGTTATCCTTTGTCTCATCAAGAAATTTATTTCACCAACCACGCTAGGAGAAAACTGGATTTTCCCAAAGTCACTTCAGAGGTGCATCAATTCTCCTGAGGCGATTGTATTTTCGACATTTCTCTAAAACCATGACACTTGTACAAAACATGAAGGAGGTTTTTCTTCCTTGGCCTGTTGTGGAAAAAAGCCTCTCTCATTTTTCCAAAAGTCATCTTTGATTGGTCTTAAACATCTTTTGCGTGAAACTTATCCCGATGTGTGAAACAAGAAATTTTGTCGAAATGAAACAAAATGAAGGGGATAAGGGGCTTCTAAATTCTTGGGGAAATTTTTGGAAGTAGGGAGGGATTTTAGGAAGCAGGGAAAAGTTGAATCTCAGAGATCGAGTGAGGGGAAGGGGTCCAAAAGGGCAAAACACAGGCCCAACCTAGAAAATTGCCAGGTTGTAGCAAGAAACTAGGGTTTGTGCAAAAATGAGGAATTTGGAGGATCTCAGTGATGGGAAGTGTTTAATAGGGTATATTAAGGATAGGGGAAGGTGTAGGAACATCTAGATACAAGTTTTGCTAATGATTTGACCATCCAAGAGAAATTGCCTTCAAAACCCTAGGAGAGGGAAATGACCTTACCTAGGCACAACTAAAGCATGAAAAAGGTGTGAAATGACCCAATGGAATCTGACATGATGATGAAAACCCTATGAATGATGATACAATCAGCTGAATAGCGACATAAACTAACATTTGGGCAATTTTGAAAGGAGTGAAAGCAAACCCTAGACCTAATGCCTAGTGACCAAATTTTGCTTGAAGACTCACTAAAATGACAAAATTTGACCTTGACACTCTGAGACCACTTTGTAAGAGCATATTTGATCACTGGAGGAAGGCTGGAAGGACTTACACTAATACAAGCCAGGGCCACATCGCCATCTAACTCCTCTTCGGAAAAAGGAGTAGAATGGTCGTCTACCAATTTGACGATAGACTGATATCTAAGCTCAGCTGCAAATATAGGGAATGCCATTCCATTCACTTGTCCTTCAACTAATGTGGTTGTAGGTGAAGGTAAGGTCCAAGGGTCTGAAAAATAACGAGTTTGGAAGAACTTTTCTCGAGGAGACTCCTTAGATGATGAAACGAAATTGATTTTAGCGAAAGGAGAGGGAAGATCAAAGGTACCCATCAACGAGGAATACATCCCTACTCCTAAATTCTCAGTAGGCAGATGAGGTTTATCCACTAAGGGAATAGTAGAGTCAGAGCTTGCTTGAGGATCGACTGGACAATAATCCAATTGATCAACCTTAACGATTTTCCCCTCGTGAGGAAAGCAAATAACACGAAACAAAGTCGAAACAACGACGTCCATTTCGTAAACCCAGTTCCTTCCTAAGAGGAGATTATATTTAGGTTAGCATCTATGACTTTTACTTCAATATTGACAACCTTCCCCCCAACACATATAGGAAAGGTCGGGATAATCCCATGCGGCTTATGAGAATGACCATCAAATGCAGTCAAGATGTAGGTGAAGGAACAGTCAAAGGCGATCCAATAGCCTTCTAGCATGACATCAACATGATGCACGTGGAAGCTCCTTCATCAATAACGGTATGAAAAATGTTAATTTTCTGGTATGTAGACTTTATTTGGAAAGCCATATGATGAGGGAGTCACTTTTTAACATTTAACATATCGAAAGTGAGCACTAAAGAGTTAGTTGGATCAACTGCCCCAATCGCGGAAAGTAAAGCACTTCACTGAGCCGGAAACGACTGGAGAACCTCTAAAGCGGACATGGCACATGGACTCCGAGCCAGATCCTCAACAATGGAGTAATTCTGGGTGGCCCTAGCATTAGGATTAATAGTCGCGCATTTAGCGGAACTTTTCGGTATCCATGGTATAGTCTCAATAGGGGGTCACTCAATATGAAGGTTGGTATTTCCGGGAACAGTCCTGTCCTTGGAAGTTTCGGCTTCACCATAATCATGTGACCAAGTAGCCACATGGACGTTAAAACCCACCATGAAAACATTCGATGATTTTTCCCCTTCCTGGTTGCCCCCTGCGGAGGTTCCAGGGTTTGAACTCGCACCAGCAAGAAGTTGCTGCCCTTGGGGAAAAGGGCTGGTTAACACAACTTGAGAACTAGAAGTCCCTTGCTGTCCTAACAAGCGCTGAGCGTCTTCAATCTTGGGGCAAAGATGAGTTAAATCGTCTCCACTGCACAACTTGCATGGAAACTTGACTTTCTTTTTAGACTCATTTCTACCACCACCAGCATTATTGTCGGATTTATTTGCGTCAGCCTTCCCATCCTGGTTCTTTTTCTTACCTTGTCCTTTCTTTTTCCCATTGGAATTTTGATTTCCTTTGGGGTTATCAGATTGGATGGCATTAATCAAAGAGGTTTGGGAAGTCGAAGGGTTAGACGATGTGACTTGGTTGTTAGAAGCAGTTTGTAAAGACAACTGCTGCAATTGGTTCAACAAGTTCACTGCATTCGTGTTTACCGACCCAACGATACCATCTGCATGGGGACCTGG
The DNA here is from genome assembly GCA_000404065.3 of Pinus taeda. Taxonomy (NCBI): domain Eukaryota; kingdom Viridiplantae; phylum Streptophyta; class Pinopsida; order Pinales; family Pinaceae; genus Pinus; species Pinus taeda. Next base: position 38,797 of record APFE031088451.1, on the reverse strand, counting down.
CTTCGACTTAGCTATGTCAACCTTAGACCTAGGAGCATCTGGCAAGTATTTTTGTAGGATCCCAGACTGAGAGTAGATCAATTCTAATTGTTGGGCCCTAAAAATGGCTTGCTCCTCAGAATAGACTCCAGACATGGAGACATCCTTAGAGATCTCAGGTTGTAAAGATTTCAAAAACCATTCGAGACGATACTCTAGAGGGATTTTGGCTTTAATGAGCATCTTTCTCCGTCTCCATTCCTGAATATGGTCAGAAATGTAAGTTGCCTTATCCTGACGAAAAGTGGCCAGTAGTTCAGTTCCGACATCATAACGCACAGGCAACTGGAAATGATTTAAGAAAATATTGGCTAAGTCAGCGAAAGATGTAAATCTACCCCCTGGTAACTCTATATACCATTTTCCCACATTACCAGTCAAGGTGCGTTGAAAAAGTCTCAACCTAATCGAGTCATCGATAAGGGAGTTAGATAAGCACCACAAATGGAATGTGGTTACATGGTCGCCTGGGTCCTCACTGCTCTTCCCTTCGAATTTTGGAATGTTCGAAGGGAGTTTGGTTGGGACCAAAGGCCAGGCCAGATTGTACTTGATTGGATCGTTTGTTAACTTAGTGAGATCTAGCAAGTTCAATGTTTCCAGAAATGGAATCCTAGGAGGACCTTGGTGATTCCACCCAGACTGGGCGGAACTCCCAATGTTCTGAAAAGATTGACCTGGATTTTGGAAGGCACCAGGCTGCCTGAAGTAACCAGCAGAACCGACTGAACCAAAAGGCAAGCCTTGTGATCCAGCAAAATTTGAAGTTTGACCAACTCCGGCCGCAAAACCTCCATAGCCAGCAAAGTTTCCTCCTAAAGGATTATAAGGAGTTGATAACCCCTGATACAAATTCCAAGCCGAAGCTAAGGGAGGAATACTTTGAAATGAACTAACTATGGTGTACAGCCTATTCCCTTGTTGGTCGAAAAACAGATTCCCAGTTCCCGCGCCACTAACCCCAGGGTTAGTCCAACCATGGAAAGGATTGTTGCTTTATCCTATAGAAGAAAAAGGCATGGATCCCATCGTCAGGTTGGAATGTGGTATATGACCACTTCCGAAAGGAAAACCCTGGAATGAAGTCGATCCACCCATCATGGACGTGGCGGCACTAAATGGAACTGAAGGAATACCCTGTGAATGGGTGCAAAATGGGAAGAATCCAGAAGCAAAAGCATTGGTTTGGGAATTTCCACTCGTGGATGGAATGGAGGTAGACCCAACTAAAGATGTGCTAGCAAAAGATCCAAAAAAAGAAGCAGAGGAGATGGAAATCGTTCCTCCCCCTTGTACCGATGTTGGAGTCTGCATAGTTGTAGCACTTGTAGTAGAAGCCATGCTTCTAGTAGTGGTCATCGATGGTAAGCGCGTAACGTAACTTGGACTTGACAGTCTATGTGTCGAAGTCCCAACGTATTGTAATACGTCTGGATGACTAGATTGTAGGGGAGAATTTGGAGCCGCTAACGACTCTGAGAGTTCTTCTACCTCTATGTTATTCTCCGCTTGAAAGAGAACTTGAGGAAGAACTAGATTGTTCCTCTCTTGTTCTGCAGAAGTGCCAGGCCTTTCTTGAATACTAATGCCCCCGAGAGGAGGATCAATCCCCGATGCGTCACTGTCGTGGGACGAAACCCACCGGTAGTATTACCTCTGCGCCTTCTAGGGGAAGGCTCTAAACTTGGTGGTGAAAGACCACGAAGTCTTCGAGACCGACTAGGTGATCGGTCAGCCACTTTGAATTTCTTGTTAAGATTTAACTAAAGACTCAAAAAAATTTGAAAGCTAGGCCAACTAAGAGCACAAAGAACACACTACAAAGTCCCTAAAGATAACAGCCAATCAAACAACTTCCAAGTATTTCCGTTCCGGGTGATTAGAAACGGACACCAAAATACGAGAAAGTGAATTAAGGGGCCTTTTGAAGATAGTCTGGGATGATGAGGGCCCAGTCCTATTAACAAAGGAAACAGAGGAAGTTATGCTAACCTCCTAACAACAGCCTGTGCCGGTGCAAGCCCCCAAGCTTCACAAGGGTGCCCTCCAGTAGTACTGTTGAGAGTGATGCAATGTTGACCTCAAGTGCCACGGGATTCCCCTCCTTAGCCACCTATGTAGATCCCTAGGATTAGCAACTATGGATACCAACTCGTCGCAGAAGCCAGGTGGAACAGTCGTGAAGTAAGTTCAGACAAGTAGGAGAGGGGGTATCTCTCTTCCCTGTCTTCACAGACCCTCGTGCTTAACTCCCAGATTCGGAGTTTTCCTGGTCTTCCTAACGCTATTGGATTTTCTCTCGCTATTCAGACTCCTACGTTTGACGTTTAAATGGCCTTGGAGAGTTAACTCTCCACTCGCCTAATCCAAGGCCCTAAAATCCTAAAACTTGTTGGTGTATCTAACTTTTAAAAAAAAAATTAGTGAATTTTAGTTAGCGCTTGATTCTAAAATAGGCTGTTCTTTAAGTCACGGGATAACGGAAGTGAAACTAGTGGTGTTTTTGATGCAAAATAAATTAATAAAAACCTAACTACATGCATATTCACTTGTTTTCGTTTTTCGATGAAAAGCAATTTCTACAGGGTTCAAAGGAACTTCTAATAAAACAAATTTTCTTTTCTTTTCGTTAATTCACGCTTCACACTTACAAAAGTTAACAAAGCTATGTATGCCTAAAAAGATATGCAAATCTATCCTAATGCAACAAATATATGCTAATGCAAGATTTAAAACAAATCTAAAAACAAGAAATGAAAATTTCTTGCTTATCAATTTTTATTTTGCCACTTAAAATGTCTAGATGGAATATGAGATGCTACCATTCATTTCGTCTAAACACTAAAAACAAGTTTCAAGACAAACATAAAGCACTTTCATTCACTAAAAGGAAACCAAATGAAAACCAAGTTCAAGAAAGCAAAACGAAGTTTTTCAAAAAGTTTTCTTCAAAGCAACAACAAAACAGTCTTTTCAAAAATGCTCTCAACAAGACTGAAACTTTGTGATTGAAGAATAGGCAACAAACACTTTTGCAAGTTGACACCACACAATGGATGAAAACTCAACAAACATAAATGTGTCTAAAGATGCTCTTAACAATCAAAAGCAGCAATGAAAGCTTTGGCAACAAAGACCAAAAAGATTAAAAAGACAAATTTCAAGAAAGTATCAATCAACAACTTTCATGAAACAAAGAAGTGGATGGTCACAAAAAGCGGTTTTGTCAAGCAAAAAAAAAGTCACCAGAAGCAAGATTTAACACAAAGATTGAGACCAATGTTTCTGCCCTAATGAATCAGAGCAGCCAAGATTCCAGCAAGAAATCTTGCATGCTTCAGCAAAAAAGGATGACGCTTGCAACAACACAAACAAGACCAATACCCCTTACAATCAGAGATAATTTGGAACAAGATGCTTGCTGTAAAACAAACAACTGATACTGGAAAATGGTTGTTTCAGACTGAATCAAACTACCAGACAGACCTTCAGAGACAAAAAGATTTACAAATCTTGAAAATTGCAAGATATACACGACTGTACTTATGTACAGATTGCGTGTATACGTGACTAATCCTAAGGAAACCTACGTATACGCGGGTTTTCTTAAGGAAACTTACGTATATACGCTTCTTTAACTAAGAAAAACAGTGTATATAAAAGATTTCAAGAAAAATAAAAACAAACTGAAGAAACTGGCAAAACTTAGAATTCAAAAACAGACCACACAGCAACAACAAGCAAACAGGCAGTTGAGCCCTGATTGGCTTGAAAACACCCAAAATAGGAACAACAAGAGTGTTGTCCCCAGTGGAGTTGCCAATTCTGTTGAGGGAAATTTTCCCCTAGGGATTTTGGGTTGAAACCCTAGCAGACTAAAAGTTGTCTATACAAAGAAACACACATTCACACAACCATTATGCTATTATAAGCAAATTCTATAGTAAGAAGGGGCATACCTTAGGTCCTACGTTTGAGAAGGTCCTTTAGGGCCCAAACCCTTCTTCAAGTTCCTTTTGCTCTTTTGTCCTGCAAAACAACCAATTCTAAAGAACACAGCAGTATATGGACAAAAACTTATAAAGAAATCATCTTCATGTTATAAAGAAAGGTAGTTAGTTATGAACTTTAAAAAACCATTCACATATGAATTCCAACATGAATATCATAAACATAAAGAAGATTTATATCAGGAACCAAGACGTGTTTCTTTTATTATAGACAAATAAATTGCAGAAAAGGAATAATTTCACCTGAGTCACCTTTCGCAGGCTCCAAGCAAAGCTTCCTTCCAGATCTGTCCAGCCTCAAGCCTTTAGCAAACTCCTTCCATGACTTACTCCATGATGTCATAAGTAGTGGATGAACATCAACACACAAGGAAACAAGGGTTTCCTGTACAAATGGGGGAAGTGCAGAAGGCACAAAGGTCTTCAGACCTCGTCAGGGGAAAAATCTCAATATAATAACCTTTCTCTCTCTTCTCTCTTCCCTTAGGCCTTCCCTTTGAGATCTTTTTATACCTCTCCCAAAGTAGTTTTTCAATTGGGAGTTGGTTGGGAACAGTTGGGCCACAGGCACTAACAGGTGATCAGCAGGTAAAACCTGCGATCTCCGCTCGAAATTAAGGAGTTATATATTTTTTTAAGTGTTTTAATACATATACGTGGGTTGGGTATATGCCTACCCACGTATACATGTGTTTAAATCAGGTCAATGTCGCGTATAAGGGATAAAACACTGTTTTTTAAATTTTGCACCAGGTCTAGAAGGAGGGGTTTCCCTAGGCCATGAGTGCAGCATCACAAACCATAAGAGTGAGATTTGGAGATATAACAGGTTCCGAGTTGTTGGCATTATGGCTAAAGTGTTGTCCTTGATGGCAACCCATACAGGTGATGGAGCAAACATTGATGAACAGCTCTCAAATATTGAAGAAAATAAGGAGTACGCAGGCACATCGTTCAAAAGGTGTGTACACGCAGGCATGTCTTATATAAAGTGCGTACATACCCGCAGGATATCCATTCATTGGGTGCGTACCCCCAGTGCACACACTTCAAGGCAGTTAAGCGCCCACACGTGGGGTTTCTCATGGTATTTAGCCAACGGTATTGGGTTATCATGGTTTTGGCCCGTGGTATTGTTTATTTTATTATTATTATTGAGCCCCATGATCCTTGATTTAAGGAAGAGCTTTCCTATATAAAGTAAAGGATATCATTTCGCTTAAGCATGTTTTTGGTTGAATATCTTATGAGGGTAAGATCTAGTCTAGATCTAAATAAGGCGAATCTACTAATGGACTAAGATCTCTTCGGCGCATGTTCAGATCCATAGATCTGACTGTCTGGGTTCTTTCCGAAGTCTTGAAATCATCTATGCCCGAAGGTACGCAGGTACAGTGAGCGAAAAGTGCGTACATACGCAGGAGAGAAGAGTTTCAGGTGCGCCAGTACGCAGGCACAGAAGGGTTTTAGGTGCACCAGTACGCAGGCACAGAAGGGCTTCAGGTGCGGATGACCGCAGGAAGTTCAATGGACTCAGAGCGAGGTACGCAGGCTGGCAGTTGAGCAGAGTGCGTACTTGTATGCAGGCTAGCAGTTGAGCAGGGTGCGTACTTGTATGCAGGCTAGCAGTTGAGCAGGGTGAGTATGTAAGCAGGCAAGCAGTTGGGCAGGGTGAGTACGTAAGCAGGCGAGCAGTTGAGCAAGCTGCTTACTTCTCTTGAAATCCATGTTTATCCTTGCTGTGTTCTGGGTGTTGAAGTAATGTCTAGTTTCTGGTATTATGATCTTAATGACAGCCGTATGAGAAGTGATTGAGTATATCTTTATGTGATCTGATGAACTAGATCTGATTGATGACTCTCATTGTATATGTATTGATCTAGTGATTGAGTGATTCAGAAAGTTGTTTGATTATGAGCTTCAATGTGGTTATTGGGTCCAGTATGAAAATTGGATGAAATGTGGCCCTTTCATATTATGTGTTGTGCTTCAGTGTATCCAGTATGAAAATTGATGAAACGTGGTACCTGGAGGAGAGAAGATTGTAGGTCAGCACCTACGTACTAGTATCTAAGCTAGTACAAGAGCTAAAGGAAATCTTTGGAGCATTGTAGCAGGTAGTATCATCTAAGCTAGTACAAGAGCTAAAGGAAATCTTTGGAGCATTGTAGCAGGTAGTAGCCTGCGTACTAGTAAATGGATCGGCTAGTACAAGAGCAAAGGGGGTTGTAGCTCCCGTACTGGTATAAGGCTGCACCAGTACAAAATATTGTAAAAGGATTTTCTTATTAAGAAGAAGATTGAGATGACTTGCAGCAGGTGGTTTTCTCCCGCATTGGGTTTCCACCTTATATCATGGTGTTCATGTGTGTGCCTTATGTGTGATGATCTATTCTATGTTACTGCATCTGTTACCTGATAATATGGTTGATAATGTTCTAATGCACTCATTGAAGATCAATTAACTTAATCGTAAGAAGTTGTGGAAGTAGCATATATGAATTTGGTTATGGAAATGAAAAAGTTTTATTAATGTGATAATACTGATTCACCCCCCCCCTCTCAGTATTATTTCCAACACGAGTTGCATGTATGTTTTCCTCACCAGTTTTGGCATGAATGGCATATTCATGTGGTTTATTGGTCATGAGATGTCACTGGCATGGAGGATTTCCTAGATTGACAGTGGATTTTCCTAGCCTTGCCATTTCTTGGATAGGCATGGTGTTATGGGTTCATTTATTTGTTTTTCTGGTTGGTTCTCATGTTTCCTTTAGCTTGGATTGAGTTACTAGTTCTTGGAAGCCCTGGTTGGACAAACGCTCTGAAAGCCCCGTAACAACTTGGGTTAAGTTACTAGTCCTGGAAGCCTTGGTTGGAAAAATTCTCTAGAAGCCCTTGGTGGATTTAGTTACTAGTCCTATAGGCCCTAGTTGGACAAACGATCCAGAAGCCCGATGGTAGATGTGGGTTGAGTTACTAGTTCTGGAAGCCTTGGTTGGAAAAAAATCTCTGGAGCCCTAGAAGGCTTGGTTAGTGACCAATCTAATGATGGTTATGATGTCTGACCATGAGGTGGAATCACTATTTCATGGGTTGAGGTGTTTTGGCCTCTGGAAGCCCTAGATGGTTTTGATTGATGTGTTTTATGAGATCCAACATTCATGATTGGAATATGGCACAAGGATGATTGTTTAAAGAGAGATCTGGCTTAGACATGTCTATGGTCGGGTGTGTTTTCCTTTGAGATAACTCTCGGTCAATTAGTTATGCCAAAGCATTAATAATGTTTTGTTATTTTAAATGATTGGATGACCAGTGAACAATTTTATAAATAGGTGCTTCAAACTTAGATAGATTTCCAAGTAAAATAAAAGGTTGTTCTTTAACTAAACTTATTTAATTTGATTTTAATGAGGTGGAAAAGTAGAGCATGGAGAAGTATAATTGATTTAATATTCAAACTAAATACTTAACCAGTTATAAGAAGAAATTAATAAAACAATGTTTACTTAATCAAGAAAATATAATTACACTGTTACTGAGATCTGATGTAATTTATATTTAAAGAGGAACTTACAAAAACAAACAGTTTTGTAAATTATTCTCTTATTTAAAATCACAACTTCATAGAGGATTCAAAATGACACTGAAACTCAGTTAAATTTTGAATCAGATAACTGCAAAAGACTTTATGAGGTAAAACACAATGAATAAACAACATGAAATACAACTCACTGAGAAACAAACCATATGAGGTAAATCAAGAATCTTTTATTATTCCAAAAAAAATGCTCTAGCTTAGAATAAATCTACTTGATAGCTTGTTCAAGGGTTCAACCCATAATAACCCAAAGAAGGAGTTATTTATACAAAAAATTGAAAAATATCTATGTTCTGTTGGAACAATATAACAAAATAGGAAAAAATTACAAAAATAGGACAATATTGTAGGAACCAAAAAATTGCTGAAGAGGTGGCTTTATCTTTTGGGAATCTGCTGATGACCTGACCTAAAAAAACTGATGAGTTGGCATGTTATTAGAATAAGAAATTACTAAATTGTTTCACACAATTGATCCCATCTTTCTTCACTTTATATTTCCAAATTCACCATCTTTCTAAATGTTTCATGCACTTCAATATACCTTTCGAAATTTGGCTTGGTGAGAAATAAATGTTTAATTTCACGCATGATGGTTAAATCAAACTCTAAGGCTTCCAAAAAGGTCTTCCTTGTTATCTGGTCTTTGAATCCTGCAAATTTGGTTCTATCCATTGCAATAGCATACAATTCCTTGCAATAATCTTCTAATTTGATCAATTTATTATTTAGACCTACCAATCCTAATAGTCCTTTCTAGTTCAAGATATTAAACTTTGATTGAAATCTTTTAACAACAATATCTAGAGTTTGACATTTCGTTTCTAATTGTTTGATCAAATTATTCTTTTGTAATACCTTCTTAATCTTTGAGATGGTAGTTGTTCTGTCAGAAATGTTTATTTCTTCTATTTCTTCTCTGCTTTTTGAATTTAACACTTTAATCATATATGTGGCTTCTATTGGCTTGATCTTCAAGACTTCTTTCTATTCTTCTATCACTACTTTGCATCTGGTGATGAGTTCTTGCTGCTCAAAAATAATCTGTATGGATGGCCTTACATATGTCATGGCTTGGCTGATTTGTGTCCAAATATTTTCCTTGGCATGGGCCAAAGTATCTGCCCTTAGGGACTCACTCTCCAACTTTTGGATCTTAAGTTCCAATTTGTGGGACTTTTACATCTCCTGCACATACAAAGTATCATTTTTTACATTATGCAATTCTAAATTTTGGAATTTCTGTAGTAACTTCTTGTTTTCCTGTTTTTGTATGGCCAATTCTTATGATAATATTGTTGAATCAGCTATTGTTGAAGTAAACTCAATGGTTTTTGATGATGAACTAGGCTTTTTACCTACAACTTCTATTGGGACTATTGTGACTAGAACCATAGCAAGCTGTGCTTCTTCCTTCTCCTTTAGTAACTCTTCAATCTGTTCTTCCATTTTCTTCAACTGTATATTTTGTTCAATGATAAGCTTGAGCATATCCTCCTTTCAATGTTCATTCTCAGCTATATCCTTTGTTAGAGGATCCTCTGTAGAAGGTAGCTTCAAATGTTTCTTCAATGTAGCAATGTTTTCATCTTTCTTTTGAGGAGTAGCTCTACAGCTTTTACATCTTTGGGATCATATCCTACTTTGATTACAAATCCTCCAAATCCTTTATTCTATTATCTTTGGCTAAAGAAGAAATGTTTTCTAATTTGGGTTGGGACTGAACATTGGATAGGGTATTCCTAAGTTTAGAAACAGACATAGTTGTAGTTTTCATAGTAGAAAACAACATTTCACCAGTCTACCAGTGCATATCCATCTGGTCAATTGGATGAATTTAACTGGTACCAAATGAAAACATGGTCTTTTTATAATTTGATGGAGACTTAGGAAATGGAATTTGGGATTGTAAGAAATCCAATTGCATTCTTCCTTCCTCACTGTCAAAAGAAGAAATAAGCCTATGCTAGGAAGTTGAAGTTTGTTTCGAGAAATGGTTGTATACATTGGACTTCAAAGTCTCATTCTTCTATTTAATCTCAAGGAACCTTGAAAAGATATTATGATCATCTAAAGAATTGATTCGGGTGGACTGAATAGAGGCTCTATAGAAGGTGAAGTTGTAGGAGGAGTGGTTGAAACACTAACTCCTGCTGATGTAGAAACCTCTGAATCTCCTAGATCAATTATAACTAATTGAGTTTCTTTTGTTGAAGTAACCAAGCCAACCTTTGGCTTCTTCTGTTGAAAAATAAATCCTTTCATAATCTCCTCAATAAATGAAGAATCTTCTTTGATCCTTTTATGTTGCTTGCTCTAAGCAAATGGATTATATTTAGTGGAGGTGGATACAACCTATTCATATGCCTCTTGAAGTGTCCCATCAACCCACTGCTCTTGATTCATGAACTTTTATATTTCTGGTCTTGGAGTATGATTATAAGGAGTCATTTTTAAATCAACTCTCAAGGCAGAAATAATACCAAAATGATCATAAGACTGGATGAAGTTGGGCTGGAAATTCATCTTCTTTAACAATGTATATGCCTCAACACTAGCTAATCTGGTGTTGCAAATGAATGATTTAATCTGTGTTTTGATCTTGAATTGATATTTCCTTTTGCCTGACACAAAGTGCAGGCCATCCATGTTGATCATCTGCCTAATATATTCCAAAAAATATTAATAATAATAATAATAATAATAATTAAAAGTAAATAATAATAAATTAAATAAATAAAATAAATATTAATAATTAACAAATAAAAAAAAAAAAAAAAAAAAAAAAACAATAAATAAAATAAATAAATATATAAATAAAATATAAATATAATAATATAATAATAATAATAAATTAATAAAATAAAATAAATAAATAAATAAAAATTCTCATAGGAACATACTTGGGCAGCATATATGGTGCAAGCTCACAACCATATATCCTTATCTCTCTATAATTTAGGTATAAATACCAGTCAACAGTTTTAGTCTACTCACTTAAGTGTTAAATCCTTTTAATTTCATCTCCAATCCTTGGCTTTGTTTTACTGTTGAGGAGTTGTGCCACTGGATTTATGAATGTATCTACAAATTATGAAAATTAGGAGGTGGTAGAAGTTGTCCTGACTATTTCTGCCCAATGAATCGTTGATTGATTCACTCCTTGTTCATCTTGTTTGTTGAGCTTGATAGGAAAAAGATCTCCCTGCTGAAAAAGAAACATGTGAAGAATTACAGAGCTATAACTGAACACTCCCTGTATAGTCAAATTCATAATTGTTCATGTATATTATCAGCCAAGAATTGGTTGTAATTATACATGAATGTTGGTTGTTGATCTTTGTTGAAGATGGAAAGGAATCCAAGGATGGTTTCATCAACAGGTTTGTCATCTAGATATCCTAATAAGTAGGAAAGCAGAGAAATACAATGTTTGAAGACTTCATGAAACCTAGAAGACGAGTAGGGAGGATTTATTTTTGGTAATTCTACATCCTGAGGTAAAAAGATTTCAAAAATTTGGGCTCTCTGTGGAAAGGTTAACTTATGGTGCAGATCCATAAGTGTTGCTAGTGAAAAATGACTGACAGAGCCTAATTGAGGGATTAGGAGCATCTGGTTTATGTTTTCAATAGTGATGGTGATCAGAATGTCTCCATTCTGAGCAACGACTTCTCTTTTTACATGGTCATATTTGGCTTGGCACGAGGTAATTAGGTTAGGGAAATCATGTGTTTTTGCGAAATTGAAGAAAGGTAATAGTGATTCCCAAAACTTGATGGGGTCTTGCTGGTCGAGTTAATTTTGTCTGAGCCATAAGTGCAATTCATAGAAATCAAACTCACACTTAGCTTCTGCAATTTTAAAAAGTGAGTCTACAAGAGGAACATGGTCAAGGTTCAGCTGGGTTGGAGTAGTAGTGCTTTCGTCTGCACTCTACTTTTTAGCTTTCCCTTTTGGGGCCATGGTGGCAGACAAAAGGAAGAGCTATTCTGATAATAGATTGATCAAATAGGAAAAGATCATGCAGAAACTGTTTACCTGCAAATAATAGAAAAGAGTCAGAGGAAAGTGACAAAGAGGAGGGTTTAGGTGTATTTATAACATGTAGGGATGGGTTAATGGTTTTATTTATGACCGTAGAGGTTTTAATGCATAGGAACATAGCTACAACAGGTGAATAGAAATGAGTATGACAGCAGCGCAATAAGCACGTGAGGTGGAAATGGGTAGATGGGATGGCAGTGTTGGATTGGTTAAGGAATAATGGTCCAGGCACAGGATGAAAGACTGTTGGTGGATGGAAACCATGAGCAGTTTGTTTGGGGGGGAAGGGGTAGCAAGTGGTTTATGGTTTTGAGCGAGGGGGTGTGGGGTAATAAGGTGGTGACACATAGGGTTGGGATGTTCGCCATTAAAACCACTTTGCATACCCCCCCCCAATCACGTTAACGTGAAATGATCGAGGGGGGTGCAAAGTTTGTTATATAGTAATTTTTCATTATCCTCATCTCAGTCCTTCTGTTGTGTCATGTGTCAAATAAACATGTTCATATCTTCCCACTGATATAAGAAGATTAAGCAAATGCTCTCTGCTGCTACCAATTGACCCTCATTCCCTAAGTTTCTGCCTCGTCACAAGTAAAACCTTACTAAACCTGACGTTCCCATGTCCATAACGGTTTCATTGCGACTCTGTCGCAGGGTGTACATCTATTTCCTGCAATGGTCGGATTTGTAGACCCAACGCAAGGTTATGAGTTGTATATAGCGACGATGGGTCTACGTGCATTGCCTCCTAGCAATGTCGTCACGAATAATTAGTTTACGACCCACGACGATCCAGATTAGGCGAATTCATTTCAACAGTCAGCCTTCTGGATGTCTCCAGACCTCTTTGTTGGGATAGTTTCGGTTGCCCTTTCCCCTCTGGTATGGTAGTTCCATCATTCGTGCTACCTTCCTTGAGGATGAGCTCCTCCTCCCACATTTCATGGAGACTCCTTATCCTATTAAAGCACTCACCTCTGCTATGATCTGCTAGTTCTTTTGGTTGGGAAGTGTTGCTAGTTCTTTTGAGTTTGATAGATAGCTAGTGTGAGTGTGACAAGTGTGGGATTGTTAATAGTTTGTGAGAGGCTGTGGGGTGCCCTTAACTTTGTATTAAAGCTTATGAGTGAGAGAGAGAGACATTGTATGTTGGGAGATTCATCCTTGAAGAGTGAATTCTTGAGAAACATACTTGCTAGACCCTCTGAGAAGGCTTGCGGCGTCAAGACTTGGTTGTAAGCTTGCTCTTGATTCATTATTAATACAATCAATGGTGTTTTCCTATTTCTTGTATGTAATTTACTTGATAGCTCATGGCTTCTTGAGTTACATGCTCTATTATTTTCTTGTGTTGTTTCAGGTTGATTGCTCATTAAGGACAAGGAAACGGAAGCTAGAGCAGTGCAACGGAACTCCATCGAACACCAGTTTGAGGTAAGCCTCCAACGATGATTGTTTAAGGAAATCAATTGTTGATCTGTTTTTGTTGTGACTAGACCCACTCTAGGGCTAGAGGGGTTGCCTCTGTCCACAGAGGGAGCACTTTACTGCATCACAAGGTGGCAACTCCACTGGGGAGTACGTCCTTTCTTTCTTGTTTGCTTTTGATTGATTTTGAGTTAGTGTTTTCTGGATTTTTAGATTGAACCACCAGTCTTTTGGGTTACCTGGGTCAATCTGGGAAATCCCTTTATTGCTTGTAAGGATAGACTGGTCTTTCTTTGGGAGTTTTCAATTACCTTTCATTGTTTTTAAGTTCGTTGTTGGAAAACGCTAAACAGTTATGTCGATGTTGCGTTTTCTCTATTTTGGAAGTTTGTGCATCGTTGAACCCTGTCGCACAGTCGCAACGATTCCTGAAATTGGCCCGTCACATGAAAGACGTGCACTTTCGTGATGACGTCGCTCTGTTGCTATGGCTAGTAATTGATTGGCACTAGTTGTTGGCGTTATGCCCACGATGATTCATGTAGAATTGTTTTTTTCAATTTTTCCTCCTGAATTCATCAATCTGGTTAATCCCTTGTTGTCTTTCTCTTATCTATAGGTTTGTTTTAATTTCTTTTAGTTAAGGTGCTTACTCTTCGGTTTCATTGAAGTGAATCTTGTATTTTTGGGCTTTGTGACCTAGTTTTTCAAGTTTTGAATTATTTGGCTTGGTTACTTGTATGTCCAAAGATTCATCTGCAACCCTCCTGTTGGTTTGCTTGAGGCTTTTCCGCTGCTTGTTTTCTTGCTGGTTGATTTTTAATGTCGATTATTGAACTGATTTTTTATGTTGATTCGATTTCTTCACTACCAAACATAGATTACAATTGTTTGGATCAATCGGTTTCACGCTTGCTTGTTTGTTTCTTTAGAATTCAAAGCTATCAAAATCAAAAGATTGCATTCATTTAGTATGCGAAAGTGAAAGTACATTTTGCAATCCAAGTTTTCCATGTTTGAAAAATTAGAAGGCAAATTTTAAATCTCTCATTAGTAGTATTGATGCACTGTAGGAATTGATGTGTTTGTGCATTATGTCTCTTAGTGATTGCATTTGTTGATCTTGGTTTTGTCTTGGTCTAGGAATGATCTCTCTACCCTTCTGTAAGTAGGAGTTCATTGAAATGAAAGTTGATTTACTCATTTTAGTTGCATCCTAGGTTTTGGTATACATACGGTAAGGCCTGGAAGTTGAAACATAATTCAAGATCAAATCTAAATTGAAATGAATGAACCTAAAAACACATTGGAACATAACACACATTAATTAGAGGTCTAGGCTAGAGATGTGCTTCGACGTCATTAAACCTAGTATCTATTGTTTTCACTTAAGGTTGGGTGATTCCACCTTTGTGATCCAATAGCTGCTATTATGGACTTGCGCTCCTAGTACCATCGAGTATATGCTGGGAGACCCCACTAGGTTATCATCCTATATCCTTAGGAAGCTGTGTCTACCACCTTGCAAATGTAATGCACTGAACACATCATTTGGGAAGATTGATTGTCGTACGGAAAGTCCTTCATTTTCATATGATCACCAAGGTGTATATGTAGTTTTATAGGTTGTTTGGTAAACCTTTTGCCTAGTTCTCCAGAGTAGTCACTTTCATTCCTTTTCGAACTCGTTAAAAGAAAAGGTCCATCTAAGCACTTGTCCTTTTAGGCTCATTAAACCTCGAAAGAGATAGAGTCACCTTTTCGTCCTTTCCTCGACTCTTGAAACATGAAAAGGTCAATTTTTGTCCCTGTGTCATAAAATTTACTACCAACGAAAAATTCCTGGTAACAGTTCGAGTTCTTAATTACAGTGCAAGTTTTTTTTCATGCTTGTTCCCGATGGCAACTTTCCCCAAGCATACCGGCCAAGTTCTTCCCCCAGATGGAAATCCTTGTCCATTTCCACCTTTTGGAAATGCCAGTGCTCCATATATGGCAACATTGTCTTTGCCTGGGTTAATCATCGATTTGCCCATTTGGCTGTTTTCAACTTCAGTGGTCCCAAGCGTCATGACTCATATCCCACTGTCTCCTTCATCCGAACCACGACACGTTTATTCTAAGGTTGAGCCTACACCTTCTTCCCCTGTTTCTTCACCTTCATCTCCTCCTCCACCTGGTGAAAGTTCCATATCTAGTAACCAGGAGACTAAGAAGAAGAAGAAGCAAAAGACAAAGAAGAAGGAGAAGTCTAATAAGCATGAGACCACCCATGCAACTATTTCTTTGAGTGCATCTTAGGTTGGAACACCTTTTGTTCCTCCGCGGAAGGTTAAGTTTCCTTGTAAATTGTGCATGGATGACCATATTCTTCATGACTGTCCTGCTATTCCGAGGATATTAGAAGTTTGGTCTCACGATATGGCTCGTTTCTCATCATCCTCTGAAGCTCATGATGATGCTACCCTATCAACTGGTAGCAGTAAGAAGAAAGGGAAGATTCAATTCCCCTGTAGACTGTGTGAAAACAACCATCCCCTTCACCTTTGTTCGCTCATGGATAAAGCTTCAACTATTTTGGAAAGTCTTACAGCTTGTTCACCTCCACTTCCAGTTGGTTATCAAAGGCTCTCTTCAGACCCTCTCCCAATTGACAAAGAGATTAACTTAGATTCTTCTCTTGTCCATCCTCCTCTTTTCAAACCTAGCTGTGCTAAGCTTGTTCCAGGCCAACCATTGGTCGAAGAGAGTGTTGACTTGGATTCATCACCTGTTGATCACTCTGTTCCAGAATAGAATCATGATTCTATTGCTCATGTTCTTCTCATATCGTCAAATTCTCCTGAGTCCGAGAACGACCCTCCTATCCCCACTGATCAAGAGAGTCCTTCTTTGGTTCCTATAGAGCATGGGGGCAATCATATGATACCCCCACCAAGTAGTTCAGTCTTTTCCTTCGACTGGAGACATTTGACTGCATTCCGCCTTCCATCCTAAGCGCCTTTCTAGATTACAGTACATGCCTACGCTAAGGCAGTACCTAGCACTGTTTTGGATGAGGGTGCATCGGTTAGCCTCATGCCTTTCACTACTTGGCAAGCTTTGGGCTCCCCACAACTTGTGCCAATCACTCAGAGTCTATTGGCATTTGACGGAGGAACTAGCCAACCTTTAGGGATCCTCCCAAAGTTTCCTGTTACTTTGGGAGGAAAAACTATCTATATCGATGTGATGGTTGTCGAAGGTGCTTTAGATTTCAGTCTTCTCCTTGGCTGTGACTATGTCTATGCCATGAGGGCCCTTGTCTCTTCCCTTTTCCGTGTGGTCTGTTTTCTACACAATGGAAGAATGGTGACCATCGATCAATTATCATTCTTTAGTCCACCGGTCCCTCCTGTGCAGTCATCGTCCCTTGCCAGTTCTTACTCAAAAGCAGTGCCTTCCCAACCGCACGTCAATTATGTGGCTACCTGTTCTGTCTCTGCATCTACTGATGATCATGTAGATGGTCTCGTACATCATGTACTGGGGGCATTAGAACCTGATCTGTCATTAGTGCCTCATGACATATATTCCTCCAAGAGTGTGTTTTATCCATCCTGTGAAGACCTCTTGGGAGCCATATTCTCATATGGCCCATGAACAGGGGGTGGGAGCATAGTTCCTTGTCTTGTGTCAAGCTCGTTAAAAAATGAAACAAGGAGTACTGAGGATAGTTTGATCTTGTGTCAACCTCATTAAAAAATGAAACAGGGGGTGTGAAGCGTAGTTCCTTTTCTTGTGTCAAGCTCGTTAAAAAATGAAACAAGGAGTACCGAGGATAGTTTGATCTTGTGTCAATGTCAATTAAAAATGAAACAAGGGGTGTGGAGCATAGTTCCTTGTCTTGTGTCAAGCTCATTAAAAAATGAAAGAAGTTTTAATGAAAGAAGGGCTGTGGAGCATAGTTCCTTGTATTTTGTCAAGCTCATTAAAAAAATGAAACAAGGAGTCTTGAGGAGAGTTCTTTTCTTGTGTTGACCTCGTTAAAAAAATGAAACAAGGAGTCTTGAGGAAAGTTCTTGATCTTGTGTCAACTTCGTTAAAAAACAAAACAAGGGTTATGAGGATAGTTCTTTTACTGTGTCAACCTCATTAAAAAATGAAACAACTCCCTTTCTAAATCGAGTCTTTGATTAAGATCTTGTAAAATCCAAGTCGAGTCTTTCCAACATCTTGAAAGTGAACCTTCATTCCATCCACCTCGTTGAATGCAATGAAGCTTGGGGGGCATGTAACTTGATTTGTGTCATTATGCTAGGGGCATGCGAAGTTATAGCAAGCATAGTTTTTCATTTCAAGCTTGTGTAAACATGAAACCGAATCCAATCTGAGTTCTCCATGGTTCAAGCTTGTGTAAAAATGAACCCATACCTAATTTACACCTCGTGATTGTCATTTTTATCCACTGAATTCTGCTAGATGAGCCTTGGTTGTTTCATTCCATCACTACCATCTCTTTGGCCAATCATATGCTTTCACTTGGTTATTTTTCCTTTCCTGAGGAACCGCAGCGATGAGTGGTTTTATTAGCTAGCCTCTTGACCATTACATGTTTTGAGTAGTTCCACCATTGTCGGAGCCAGTTGCTACCCTTTATACCACTCATTCCTCCAGGACGAGTCTCCTTTAAGCTCTTTTCTGACTTGTAAAAGATGAAAAGATTGCCGAGTATTTTTCCCTTTTTGAATACTTAAAGAGAATAAAAATGGAGGTCTTCTTTCAGCTCTTTTCTGACCATTTAAAGACGAAAAGATTGCCGAGTTTTCCCTTTTAACTTGTTAAACATAATAAAAGGTAGTCCACTTTGAGCTCTTTTTTGACCGTATAAATGTGAAAAGATTGTCGGACTTTTGTCATTTCAAGTTCGATATTGGTTACGAAACGACGTGTCTTCGATCACTTTTCTACCTTGTCAGATCAAGGTCACTAATTGCAAAAAGTACTCCTTGATCGTAATGGTCAAGCAGTTCTCTCAAGTATTATTTTATACTTTTTCAGGCTCGAGGGACACAAATTTACAAAAAAGGACCCCCCTGGAATTTTCTTTCCGTGTCTTTCTCAAATTCTCTAAACATGAAAAATACTTTGAGTTTTACCTATGTCGGACTCATTAAACCCTGACGACATTGGACTCGTCACCATGACAAGACTCGAGCTTCTCCTCCCTAGGGCTCGTTAAACTATTACTAGGTTGGATTCGACTGAAGTTCGAACTTATATTACAAGCATATGTTATCCCCTTCAAGCTTGTTTTCAAAAATAATTGGGGTACTCGCCAACAATGGTGGGGGAAATTTTTGAAATCATCATTGGTTATTTGCGGTAGCTAGTCACTCTTGAACATCGACACTTTTGCTTCTTGTCGGGATGGGATATCCACACATCGTCATTTGGCCTTCTGTGGTTCTGGGTTGCCATTTTTCCTCATTCCATCTGATTCGTGTTGCCTCCATCAAGCCTCTGATCCCTTGGTGCCAAAATGCTGCCACATTCCAGAGTCGTGTTGCCGATATGTTCAAGAGTATAATCCTTCTGCAGTTCACACCCTTACCTCCTCCTTTGACATTCTATTGTGCCATCTACCACTTGTTTCTTATCTCATGTCATTGATGGGGGAAACATCATGGCCCTCCTGTGATGGATCGTCTCCTATCAACGCCAGCTCATTATCCAGGAGATTGATCTTAAGATCCCCTTCGATACCTTGGAACTTGCATGCCTCAATGGCAAGTTCTTCACGCCTAATGAAAACTTTTCCTCATTGGTCTTCGATTGGTTGATTCCACGGGTGTTCGACTTCAGCTCATTTTCACACCTAGTGCGTTGTAGTGGACAGTACCTTGAGAGCCATTGACATTATTGATGGTTTCTCTTGCACTTGTTAATGGTTTACATCATTGACCAATAATCAAGCGACTTTCTATCATGTTTGACTTCAGCACATCTGTTCACATGATAGAATTTGTACTATGATCGGTTGGGTTTCGAGACCTTGAACTAAGATTACATATGTTTGAGTTGTGTGGATTGGTTTGTGATTACATATATGACTCTTTGATAGATGGTTGCGACCATAACTTTGTCATTATTATGGTCTTATCAATTGGGTGGCTGTGTCCATACCATAGACCAAGTTTCATATGTATTCTAGGTGGCTGCGCCCATGCCTAGATTATATCTATTTCACTATTACAGATATCAGTTGTACTTGCACCTGCAGGATCTTCAAGGTGGTTCCTATTCAGAAAGTTTTGTAAAGCATTTCACCCCTCCCACTCTCTCGAGCTTCACGCTTTAGGGGGCATTTGTTATACAGTAATTTGTCACTGTCCTCATCTCAGTCCTTTTGTTGTGTCATGTGTCAAATAAACATGTTCAAATATTCCCACTGATGTAAGAAGATTAAGCAAATGCTCTCTGTTGCTGCCAATTGACCCTCATTCCCTAAGTTTCTACCTCATCGCAAGTAAAATCTTAATATAAGTCACGTTCCCATGTCCATAATAGTTTCATCGCGACTCCGTCGTAGGTGTACATCTATTTCCCGCGACGGTTGGATTTATAGACACGGCGCGAGGTTATGAGTTGTATATAGTGATGATGGGTGTGCGTACATTGCCTCCTAGTGATGCGGTTGCGAAGAATTAGTTTACAGCCCGCGATGATCCAGATTGGGTGAATTCGTTTCAACAGTCGACCTTCTAGATGTCTCTAGACCTAGTTTTTGGGATAGTTTGGGTCACCCTTCCCCCTCTAGTATGGTAGTTTCGCCATTCGTGCTACCTTCCTTTTGGATGAGATCCTCCTCCCACATTTCATGGGGACTCCTTCTCCTATTAAAGCACTCGCCTTTGCTATGATCCGCTAGTTCTTTTGGTTGGGCAGTGCTGCTAGTTCTTTTGAGTTTGATAGACAGCTGGTGTGAGTGTGACAAGTGTGGGATTGTTAATAGTTTGTGAGAGGTTGTGGGGTGCCCTTAACTTTGTATTAAAGCTTATGAGTGAGAGAGAGAGAGACATTGTATGTTGGGAGATTCATACTTGAAGAGTGAATGCTTGAGAAACATACTGGTTGGACCCTCTAAGAAGGCTTGCAACGTCAAGGCTTGGTTGTAATCTTGCTCTTGATTCATTATTAATACAATCAATGGTGTTTTCCTATGTCTTGTATGTAATTCACTTGATAGCTCATGACTTCTTGACTTTGTGAGTAAATAGATCATTTTTGTTTCTCGATTACGTGCTCTTTTGTTTTCTTGTGTTGTTTCAAGTTGATTACTCATTAAGGAGAAGGAAACAGAATCTGGAGCAGCGCAATGGAACTCCATCGACGACCGGTTTGAGGTAGGCCTCCAACGATGACTGTTTAAGGAAATCAATTGTTGATCCGTCTTTGTTGTGACTAGACCCACTCTAGGGATAGAGGGGTTGCATCTGTCTGCAGAGGGAACACTTTCCTGCATCACAAAGTTTCTCCCCATCATTGATCCCGGCAAGGAATAGATCAACTGTTCAATAATGTGCGTCCTTTATTCGAGGCCGATATGATGTTTTGTTGTTTAGGGACTTTGGTCTAAGAAAACATATATGCGCTTTATAATATAAAATTAAATGTCAAAGGTTTACAGCCAAAGATTAATCCCGATTAAGGAAATTAATCATTAATTAACAAAAATTTAACATTTCTAACGTGGTGCATTTAAATGAGCAGCCCTTGTATTTATATTATTTTTGAAACTAAAGCCTTTATTTCTTTTTTCTTCCCTAACATTTTTATTTTATTTTGCCTTCTTTCTTTAGGGCAACTAACTCCTAACATTTTATTGATATGGATGCATATAAAATATATAATTTTCCTAACATTTTTTATTTTTCTTTCTTTTTCATCCATATCCTAACTTAACATTTCGAATTTATTTTTGACTAATATACAAACTTATCATAACCAAATAATGTTACAACATGGTGGTTTGTGGAAGTCTTGAACCTGGTTGGCCTTTGCATCAATAATATGAGGTTATTTCTCCCTGTTAATTCATGAGTGTTATACTAGTTTATATGTGGATTATATGGTTGTTGTTTCCTTGGCATTTCTATGGTTATTATGCTAGTTATGAGTATGTATTATGAAAGTGGCTATGTATGACTTGTTAGCCTCCTGCTACAGCAGGTTACTCATATTTCATTATTGACATTTTACAGGCCAAATATGTCATACTTTGCATGCTGCAATGCTCCATATTTGCTAAACAGTCACCAAGCAAAGAAGGCTACTCAGAGTTCATCTAACTGCTTTCCAAATTTTGAAAAGTCATTCTAGTTTTATACAATTTTCAGCTAAAGGGAGGTCCAAACAGCTTAATCTTGGTCTCCCTAGGTTTCAATTTCCTGTTTTAGAATATAGAGAATGAAAATCTGTCCAAACAGCTTAATCTTGGCAGATTCTTAGATAGGTAGAGAATCAAAGGAGCCCAACTGCTTAATCTGGGCCCTTGGAAGAAAAAAGGGTAGTTTGTAGATAGGAAAGGCATAAAAAAAAATTGAAATGATGGGTCTGCAAGTCCAAGTGCACCCAAACCAAAAGAAGAAAAAATGTTAGGTAAGTAGGCTGGGTAGGTAGTTTTGAGGTTGCAAAATCTTGATTTTTGATCAATTCTATGTTTTCAGGGTGTCATCTCTACTCAGGACACAATCTCCAGGCAGCTTTATGTGAAAGAGTTCAAAAATAGGCATAACTATTTTCCCTTTCTCCATCTCCCCCAAATCATTAACTAATTTCCCCAAAAGAGGTCAAGATCTACTTGATATCTCTTAGTTTCATCATTTTTCATGTCATTTAGCCTGGGTGAAGATCTACTTCACTCAAAGAGGATTCATACTTTCTCTATAAGGTTCTATCTCCCCTTTGAAGCCTAAGATCTCTGAAGCTTAGCGCTTTCTTGTCATATCCATGTTAACTACTAAAACTATTATTTAACTCCCTATATTTTCCTTATCCCCATACTAAAACTATGTAGATAATCCCCTTATGTAAATATCCCCTCCCCCTGGTTGAAATATAACCATAAATACTTCACTGGGAATTACTAAGTCACCTGGACTTTAGTAAGAACCCTCCGTCTGCAAAAATTTCCACTCCCAAGTGTCTGGACCCCTTCCAAACACTAAGAAAACCCTTTCCAAAGGCTAATAACCCTCCCCGCGCATTCTTCTGTGAAAACTATTAATGTTTGTTTGACAAGTTTCCACCACGCAAAAATAGTTTGTCCGTTTTCTAAAGTTTAAAACCCACAGCGCTGCGAAATATTAAGCCTCTAATGCGTGCGCCTTTACTAAACCCCGCGCATCTCCCTTTCCCGTCCACCGTCGGATCGCCTCCCCCAGATCCGATGCTCCTTGTTCACATCGCGCGCCCGATTATGGTGGTAGGTTAGCACCCGACGTCCGACGGTTTTACCATCGTACACGGGGACAGGTGGCGGCCTCCCATTGCATCGGGCCACCCCTGACAGAAACCACTTCCGTACCAAAGGCGGTCCGATGCACAGGGAAAACCGCCCTCCCCTCACGTAACAGGAGCACCACCTCACCCTGCCATGTCGCCTCCAAGTCACCTCACCTAGCCTGCGCCCGGCCCACGTCACCCTGCCACGTATCCCTGCCACGTCACCCCACGGTACTGCCACGTCACCTTGATGAAGTCATCATGTTGATGTCACATCCGTACCAAAGGACCCCACTTCTGACGTCAGCATGCTGATGTCATCCTCCGTACTGCTGACGTCAGCAGCCAAAAAACCCAAAATTCGCGCAAGAGCAAAAGTCGAGCTTCAGAGCTCTAGAATGAGAAACGGAGGCAGTTTTCGATGCGCGATTAGCGCGAAGCGCTAATCGCGGATTGCTAAGGGAAATAGGCCATATTTGGGAATTTTTAGGGAATCTTTTGATTCCTTGACCCGTTTTTCACCGAAAAGGCCCTAAATTGCCCGATTTTTCCAAATTAAACCGATTTGAAGACAGGAGGAGACCAGAGACAGAGATTAAAGAGTATCAGATCAAATTTACAGAGAGAAAGCACGGAAAAAAGTATCAGTAAGTGGCAGAGACCATCAATGTAGCGGCAAAGAGTATCAGCGAAGATCTTAACAGCGGCCCAAAGCAGGAGAAAATTAAATACCTTCTAGCAAAGTCAAAAAAGAGGGCGAGGCCACTCAAAACTCTCAAATCACAATTATTGCACATTTAACTCACACCAAAATAGAGCTGCAAATCCCAAATCATAGTTATTCTAGTAGTACTACATCGAACCTCCAAGGGCCACATTGCACTCTTTTTTATCCAGCTACCTCTGACACAGTTTAATAGATATTTACCTGCATTTAATTTTGGCACAATTTTAGGTTTAGAAAGCTCTTTTTGCAGACCTGTTTTAGGTCAATTGTAATAAATAGTTTGAGATATTTGCACTATAAAGAGAGCCCTGAATATTGTATTAAGGGTTGGTTGGTTGGTGGTCAGCAAACTATCTTTAGCTGATTTTGCTCCAGGAGAGACTCGCACTGTAATACCTGATAGTTTCTATAATCAAAGACTGCTTATGAGCTTTGGAGAATGGATTGTTCACTGTGTTTACCGGTTGAAGAGTGATTATGGAATTCTCGTGCTGTTACATAACTCAATAAGTGCTTCTTACCTCTGTTTTCCATTTCATAAGTTACCATCTAAACAGCAGAAAAGAAGCATAGCTTAGAATTTGTTTAAATACACTCTATGCTCAATTTTTGTTGTTTCTTTATGTTTTCCTCGGTTTAGGCATAAATATGAATTCCACATTGCTCATGTTTGCCTCATGTTTATCCAGGGATTCTTCATTGCCCCTAGATAGAGATCATCTTTCCCTCTGTTAATTTAAATGAGAGATTCTTAAGTGCCTCTCATTCCTTACATATCATTCATCCTTTTAGTTTGAAGATTGTGTTATGTGCAGCTATCTTGCTCCATATTTCTCTTATGACCAAGAAAACCCACTGGTAATCCTAACCCATGACTCCATGCCCAATGGTTTGAAACTTATCACTTCATGAATTGCCTATCTGCCTGAAAGCATTTTCCTTCCATCCAAACACAAACAAAAACCCCTGAACCAAAAGCTATCCTAAAATCATCAACAAATTTAAATCATTAAGAGAGAGCCCTCTCTGCTTGCAGGTGGGCTAGAACCTGCAATCCAAAGATTGGTTTGTGGTTACCTCGGCCGTATCCCTATAGGAGCCTAGGGACAACCTGAGTGATAACATGACTATCATCATGTTTTTACCTATAAATGAACAAACAATGTATCTATAACCTAATAGATGAAATTGCAGCTAATGTGTTGAGGCATCAATGCTTCTTAGAGATTCTTAGATGAGTATGAGACCCCTATGCTCAGATCTATTATTTAAACCTGTACATTACATAATTATGACATGTTTGACGAAATGCATGTCATGGCTAATAGGGGTCCATTCAAGTCCTTGTTCAAGTAATTGTATCTATATCATTATTTTTCTGTTATCTTGCAATTATGAAAGTATCATTGAGTTTTGAGCAGTGCCTTGGGCTTTGGGCTTGAAAAATGGCTCAAATCCCATAGACGCAGGCACATCACTGGGAAGAAAATTCCCTGGATGCATGCATACCCAAGTTGTGGGAGCATCTGGAGCCTCCTAGATGCATGCTTGTCCACATCAAGGGAATGTCTGGGGGTTTAATGGTCTAAAAACTCAGTGGGACCAAAGGGTCGGTTACCTGAGTGGTTGGGATTGTTCCTGGGAGTCCTTTTGCTGATGTGGAAGGTCTGTATGGTGTGTTTCTGTAGGTTCCACTTCCTTACGATGACTTAGGAGGTTGTATCATATCATAGTAACTTCTCGTCACATGTTTACCCCTATTGGCCGATTACTTGGGTATATGTGGGAGGAGGGTGTTACAATTGTTGTATTGTTCTTGCCCACTATATTGGTATTAATGGCTGAAGTATTCCACATTGCATGTGTACTCCGATGAGTCTTTCTTATGATGATGAGGATTGTGCTTACTGGTGAACATATGATATCAAGAGAGTGTGGATGAAATTTGTATTTTAGATTCCTCACCTTGTTGATCATCATCTTATGCCTAGAGGTTGTGCTACATAAGGTTGCGTGGTTACTATTGTTGATTTTATTTGAGGATTACTTGCATATGGTGTTGTTGCATCATTGTTTTCAGATCAGATTATTGAAGTTGAGCCATTGATGATATTATTGCTCGTGATGCATGTGTGTTGTTGGTGTTGGATAAAGCAAAGTTGTGTTGATGGCATACATACATACATACATACATACATACATACATACATACATACATATATACATACATACATACATATATATATATATATATATATATATATATATATATATATATATAATGATATAGATTAGATATAAGATATATGTTTTGTGATATGATAGTCTCTTGAGGATTAGAGGCTTGTTGTTGCTCAAGGTTATAGTGTTGATTAATCCATGTAGTTGGCTAATAGTATTTTGTTGCTTATTTCTACATGTTGATGGATAGTTGTTGCTATAGTTTATTCTTGGAGGCTTGTGATGTTGGTACTAATAACTATTGATGTTGCAGATTGCTAGTTCATGAAATGTGTTGGCAAATGTTTAGAGGGAGATGTGTACACTCCTTTTGGCATGCAATTATTCATTTCTAAATCTTGATAATGGGTTTTTGTTTACATTTTCACAACATTATACTTCTTCATTATTGCTCTATACTCTCATATTTTGGTAATGAGTCAAAATATTTTTGAGAGAGAGAGACTTGAGAGTCATTTCAACCTCGTTTTCAGCTGAAATATGCTATTTCTTGCAGTCATGTGTGGGTTTTTGGATTCATTATGTAGCCATGTAATGTCATGTATCAATTTTGAGTCATTGGTGGAGTCATATTTCAGCCTTGAGTAAGCATTGTACAGTCACATTCTAACATTCTTGTAGCCATGTATTAGGGCTATGAAGCCTTGTACTTTCATTGCAATATTTTTGGGTCATAGTCCTTGGTTATATTGGAGTAACCTCCTACATGTTGCATGGAAGAAATGATTGTTACAAAAATATTTTTCTCAAGAGCTTGGTGAAACATTTGTAGACTCTTGTACATATTCAAGAGGATTATCTTGAGTGAGAAGAGACATGATGATGGTATAATTGTTCACTTATCAACAGAGAGGGAGAATGTTGATACCCACACTATGCTATTGATGCATATGATTTGTTGTTTCTTAGAGATTTTTGTTGCTGATGGTTATACACATTCCATTGTTTCCTTAGCTGAGAGTGTGTTGGCCAGATAAATCGATCTTGCGGACAAGGCCGATCTCCCTAGTATCAGAAGATAATCTAGCAACAAACAGACAAAGAAATCTATCTTTCCCTAGACATATGTGATTTATAAGTAAATACTACAAATGTGTTAAGATCCTACCTTAGATCCAATGCTTTTTCGTAGTAGTCATCTTCCAATCGTTTGAAAGAGTTACCTTTGAAGACCTACAATCACAAACAAGAAAACATTAAATAGCACCTGCAAAGCAAATATTATAAATCATGTCTATTATGGTCATCAAGGAATCCATAAAATAAACCATGAATTAACAGCTTATTGAGAAAACAAATATATTTGTATTAACTTTGAATAGTAGAAGAACCTTACAAACTTTTTGGCCTTGATGTTGAACAAGTTCTTCCTGGAGTCTGAAACAAGAATTTCCTTTACTTTGACAAGTCTTGCACTCTTCCAAATGAGATTCATAGAAGTATGTAATCTCTCCTCATAAAAACTCAACTAAAGAAGGCTAAGTTCCAACAACATTTTCCCTCAAAAATATCAAGCTTCTAACCCCTTGTTAACCAGCCCAATGCTTCTTTTTATAGTGCAGAGGAGGAGGTTACAGTTCCACCTATGAAGGGATAGAATCCTCCTTCAGAGGGATAAGCTCCTCACATCAAGGGGTTAGCTCCTTAAGGTATGAGATACATGAACCTTAAAAGAGCGAACTTTCCACCTCAAGATTCCTTCCAGAAGCTTCTAGAAATAACTGAAAGTGAGTTTTTCATAATATACTTGCGCCTTTTTAAATTTTACAAGGGGCCGCACCTTTAACACAGAGACAGTGCGATCAGGTGCATTGGAGACATGACCATTAGGTGCGGGACCGCAGGTAAGACAAAGAGAAAGTGCGGAACCAGAGTTTTACAAACTTTTGAGAGCTTTTCTCTTATTTTCAAGGCTTTATATGAGGAACTGATGTTTTCGACTTGCAAAGGAGGAAAGTATGACTGGTAATGAACTCACATAGATAGTAGAATGTCAAAGTGACAATTTTCAGTGCAACAGATTGCCCCTTAAAGTGCGAAGTCTGTAATAGATGGAGATAGAGTCTGTCATGTATGAAGAGTGAAGTACTTTATCATTTCAAGGATCATCTTATGGACACCCCAGTCGAAACCTGTAAAAACATTCAATGCAATATATATATATGTGTGTGTGTGTGTGTAGAATACCATCGCTGAGGTAGGCATTCCCATATTCAGATCAAAACTGACTAGAAAATTGACTAAACTGTTCTGATTCAGGAATGATTTTGTAATACATCAAGACTATAGACATATGTAGATACAGTATGGACACAACCATCTGTTTATGAATAGTCCACTATATAATGAATAACAAAATTCCTCATAGCCTGGATGGTAGAAACTGTTGGAAATAATACTGAGAGGGGGGTGAATCAGTATTATCTGGTCAATTATTTTCTTTTTCAAACCCAGAACATATACACTACTTCAGTTAGAGAAAACCGCGTATATATGCAACTACAGATAAGGAAAACCATGTATACCATACATACTTATAATTTAAAATATTCTACAGATGTTGAACATTAATTTGTGCTTCACGATCATATAAACAGTAACCAGGAACAGAAAAATAGAGCAGAAGTTAATCGCACACAAGAACACAAGATATAAGGTGGAAACCCAATGTGGGTGAAAACCACCTGCTGCAATATGTCTCTATCTTTTCAATTAGAAACTTCTTTTTACAATGATTTTGTACTGGTGCAGTCCTTTGCCAGTACACAAGCTGCAACCTGCAGATAGCTACAACCCTCTCTCGTTTTCCAGCTTCTCCTGGAAGGGAGCTACAACCCCCTTAGCTCTTGTACTAGCTAAGATACTAGTACATAGGTGCTACTTGCAGAAGACTACAACCTTCTCTTCCTTCTAGGGACCACGTTTCATAAATGGTCAGACTGGATCCACAAATAACATTAATCAAACATCAAGAATTTTTGCATCAACCAATCACCTTTTCACCAATCAAAGCTAAATCAAAATAAACACTTCTCTGACAACTGTACCCAGATCATAATAACAGTAATCACACCCCACTTCTGAACCCAGAACATTGTAGCAATAAACAGAAGCAGCTAGAACATAAATCAAGAGATGTATGCCACTTCACTATTTAGAAACCTGTGTGCATACACTTATGTGTCAATACCGACCTGCGTATACGCGACTTTCCCTTACAAGAACAACGTGTATACGCGCCTTCGCTTCACTGAACCTGTGTATAGATCTACAAATTCATTCTTTCAAACATTCAGATATTAGTTAACCCAGATTATCAGATTTATAGATCAAACATGCGCCACATATCACAAATCAAAATCATATAGAGATACCACTATTCCAGCCTTAAGATTTTGACCCATCAATAGAACTTATCCTTCTCCTTGCGCTCAGGTTCATTCTTCATTCAAATCCAGATCTGCACCATAACCCAATCACAGTATTCCAGATCTAGCACTTTATCAGATATTCAATAATTCAGAAGATGCCTTGCCAAATTATCTCCTTCCTCTTTTATAGCCTTAGGCCTTTCACAATACCACGGACAAAAAACCATGACAATTTAATACCATGGACCCAATACTTGGGATCAACACTTATGACAAGATACCATGGCCCAAAACCATAGGTTCAAATACCAAGGACTAAATACCACGAACCAAAACCATAGGATCAAAAACTGTTGGACTAATACCATGAACCAACCATAAGATTTCCCATGTGCGTGCGCTTTTCTCTGCATGAAAGTGCGTGAACTTTTCTCTGCATAAAAGGAACATTTCTCTTCATGAAAGTGCGTGAACTTTTCTCTGCATGAAAGTGCGCGAACTTTTCTGCACTATAATTTATCATCTTAGATGAGTGGGTTGCCATCAAGTACAACATATGTATCATAATGCCAACAGTGTCGATGTCGAACATAGCAAGAAGTTATTGACTTACTGGCTGTTAATGAATGCCCCTAGCCAACACAAGAGCTCCCACCATTGATTCTAATGGGAGTCAGGATGCCTAAGACATCTTTGTAGGTACGAATAAATTTGTCGTGGTTGAGTCACCTACAAGATCCAATGAACAAGGGATATTAATGTACTCCCATTATTCATTGGCAAGAGTACTTGCCACTAAGGCATGAAAGCCTCTAGGTATTTTTTACAAAGATAATTAGACTCTAGGAACCAGAAGCAGGGTTTTATTGGCGGAAATGAAAAGGAAAGGAAATGACAAGGAAAATTAGAATGACAATAAGCTTGTAAGTGAGCTTCTTGGTTTTATTTTGTGGGTTAAGAATGGATGAAAGGAAATGCTTGGTGAAGGAATGAGAACTCTTGCTATGAAAAATGAATATGGAAATGTCATGCTTTATGGATTTACAATTGGTGGAATTCAAAATATTTTTAAAAAAAGGGAGGTGCAAGGTAGTGGTTGTGGACATGGATTTGTCTTTAGAATTTTTCATGAATTTAGTCTTTGGAAGACTAATTGTCATCACAATGCAATCTCCTTAATGATCACTTTATTATCCTGTAACCTGTAAAAAAAACTTGGCAGAAAGAAAACATAAGTGTGTTCAAGAAGAGTTGCGCATTTCCTTCATGATTCTTATGCAAAAATTTCATACCAAATAAAACAGATTTAAGAAAAATCAAAGTGTTGAAATGAACTCAATTCATGATATTGGTATCAATCCATTCTTAAAAACAACCATGAAAAGTAGTACTCCCTGTTTTTGTCAGCTAACTTTTGTGCATGGCGAAAAGCTTGGCATTATAGATTTGTTGTGTCCTGCAGATTAGTATGTTATAAAAGCATACAATAATATGAAATTGCCAACTCTAAGCAAGTTAATCAGCGTTTAAATAATCCACCAAATGTTCTTTAAATCAATCTTCCAAATGTTCCATTGCAAATGAACATTTCCTAGGAAGACTTCAAAGTATCTTTCGAATGAAGGAGTATGAAAGATCTGCAATGAAAGTGCATTTTGAGAATGAATGATTTAAAAAAAAAAAATGCTATAGTGTCTGTTTTTAAAATTTTCTTTTGTGTGTGTGTTTTTTTTTTAAATAGCAAAAATATAAAAACAAATTTATTTTAAATTTATTTTGAAATTTTGAAATTTTGAATTTTTTTTTTAATAAAGAAATACATAAACTCAACAAAAATATATATTTACTTATTTTTTAAAAGAAAAAAAAATAAAACTAACACTAAAATGCAATTTTTTATTTTCTTGCAAACTCATCAGCATTTTAAAAAATTGAATTTGGATTGAGCAGTGTCAGCCACTGATTCATGCAGTTTGAGCAATTCTGATTTATGTAGTCTCAATTTGGTGGATGAAGCAGAATTTCTGAATTGAACAACGATAAGTTGTGAGAGATGGAAGTTTATTGAGAGTCCCCGTAACTTTGGACTCCATCCACACATTTAATGCATCAACTACTTTGACCAGAATTTCCAATTCCATGAGAAATATCCTATCTACCTAAATTTAGAAACATCTCTAATATACAAGTTGTACTGCTTGAGAATTTCTAAATTTAGAAGGTAAAATAACGCCAATAATAAATTGCTTACAAAAAGGAAAAAACTCTTTGTTTTTAGTAGACCTTGTTTTCAATCACCATCCTATCTGTGAGTAGTCACCAAGGTTTCGATAAAGCGTAGCCCATCGAACCTTGGTACAAAAGCCTCCTCGACGCTTTTAGAAGTCGAATTCTGAGAGACAAACATGTCATCATTCTTTGATTTGACTGCCGTAGAGGATGCCATGACTCTGATCTCGTGGTCACTGAGAGCAGTGAGAACAACAGATGCGACCTCTGCAGTTGATTCCCTCCATTCACTTTGATTCTTTGTTGTAAATGAACTCTGATTCCCTCCATACACTGATATAGAATCTATAGGTGTGCTAGAAGAGTTGGGGCCTGCGCTCAACAAAAATCTTGGATAATCTAAGTCAAAGCAATCGGTGTCTTCATTGCTATCCCTCATCCCACTTGTTACCGGCGCGGGGCTTGACCCATGTTGGGGGCGAGGCCAGCACTGAGGCGAACATAATCCGCGGTGCCTTCGATCAGCCCCACCCACGCAGCACGTTGGTCATTCCACTACCACACGTGCATGTCCTTGTGGTAGAAAAGGCTAATGATCTCACTCTTCACATCGCCGACCACGTATTTGGAAACATAGTTACTGTTCAAGTAGATATCATTGGCGAATTCATAGGAAATCTCGTTCAAGTTTTGCACGTATAGAGGAAAAAAAATAAAAAAATTCCAACAGTGGATATTATTTGAATTAGCACATAAAACCCCTTGTTTGCATGGTATCTTGATTTCACAATCAACTGGTTGTTTTGCATTGAATTGATGTAGACAAAAAATGGCAAAAGAAGGTAGCGAACCGCCCTCAAACTCCACCAACTTCACCGATATGTTTGGAAATATATGGAAAGGAGGAAGAATCTAATCTTCATCATTGATTGAGCCAGCAACAAAATTCTAATCTCTCCAATCTCTCAAAATCCGCTTCACTGCTAGCAAAACCCATAATTCTCTGCACGTTAATTGTAAAAACCGTTTTTATTCACGCAGTTACCAAAATAGGGTCCCTAAGAACCATGATTTCATCTTAGACCATTAGGAATTGAACGATTTTTGGGTTATATAATTCATTCTATTATGAAAAACCCACGTCTTCGTTTTTCCAAATTTGTCCTGCTTTGACCAAAAACCGCTTTTGAAAACTGAAGTTTTTAAGGGGTTGCGTTCTGAGGATGTTGGCATCCACTATGAGGCTTCTTAACAAAGACTTGCGCAAAAGAATGACAGCTACACAGGCCCTTACACTTCCATGGCTTCGAGGTCAGCATGCAATCCTGTTGGATATTTTGATTTTCAGATTAGTCAAAGCATATATTCGGGCTTCTCCTTTGAAATGGGCAGCTTTGAAGGCACTGTCAAAATCATTGACAAAAAATGAATTATTTTACCTCAGATCACGATTTAAACTTCTTGAACCCAACAAAGATGGAAGGATTTAATGAAGAATTCCACTGATGCGATGAAGGAATCTAAGGTTCCTGATATTCTCAATTCGATGGAACATCTTGCTTCAAGAAAAACTGACTTCGAAGAGTTCTGCGCTTCTGCAATAAGTATATATCAGTTGGAAGCCCTAGAGCAGTGGGAGTAATTTGGAATTTGGTTCATTCATAGTCATCCAAACTTAATTTTCCCAGTATTCATGTTGGTGAGATGAATTTAGCATGCTTTTTGTGATAGGTGTCATGCAAAGATCCAACAAATTGGTGACAAATCCATATTGCGCATCGCTAAAAAATACAAGCACTTCCCATACATTTACTATCAGAAGTATCCAATTTCTTGCCTTGTGACAGAAGATGGAGTATATATTGGGATATTCAATTAACGAAGACAAACCAATTAGGATCTCAGAAGGCTGTTTTATATATATATATGATATATTATATATATATATATATATATATATATATATATTAAAAAATTTTATTTTAAAAAAAATAAATAAAGAAAATGAAATTACACCTATTTCTAAAAAAATTTTGTTTTTTTTTTAAATCTGCTTTTTTATAATTATTTATATATATATATATTAGGATATTATATATGAATTTATTAAGTTGGAATTTTATTTTCATTATTTATTTTGTATTTTTTAAAACTAAAATTCAAAGAAAAAAAACTAGATTTTATCTATTTTTTTTTAAGATGATCTTTTGGTCATTCACAAAATTCTTTATTGTCATATTGCAAATCAATTTTCCAGCAAGAGTATTTTTATTTGAAATAAATCAATAGATTTTCTGATCTTCCTGATCACACGAAGCACAGGAAGAGAGCATACTAATCGCTTGATTTGTTTTTGTTTATTCAGGGGGGTTTTAAAAAGTCTGAATTTAAAGCTAGCTAAATACTAAAACATCAGAAAACTCAAACTTGATCTCTTTTATGAAAATCCTGCTATCGCTAGGTTTCACAAGTTAGTTTTTCTAAAGAAAAATACTAGTACTGAATTAAATTTCTAGTGCCTGATCCCTTAGCACCATCCCCGGCAACAGCGCCAAAATGTTGGGCAATTTAATTGCTTAAATTGCTTTCATTAAATTATCAACCATGGATACTCGTAAGCTTGTGATGATGCCAACAAAATATATGTAGGAGTAGGCAACTAACGCTATGTTTAACTAAATGATTTTTTATTCAATATAATATGCAAGGGAAGAGGCTCCTAATTGAGGAGGTCCTGGTTGTCCTTCCCTACAGTATTATAGATTGAAAAGAAATAATTGATTGCATAAAACCAGAAACTTGAAATAAAGACAAGAGAATGAATTTTAATTGTTGTTCAAATTCAAATAGAGAGAGACTAACTTAGTCCCTTGATTGTCCCCTCGTATACTAATCCAAACTAAACTAAGATTCATTCATAAGCATAAGAAATGAAATAACTTGAAACTTAAAAGCAAAAGAATGAATTTCAATTTATCATGCAAATCAAATAGAGAGAGAGCCTAACTTAGACCCTTGGTTGTCCCCTCATATGTTGATAAGGTTTTAATTTAAAACCCATTCATCAATCACAAACAAATCCTCAAACATCTAGGCAATTAAATGAAATAAGATCTATTATGAAATAAAATGTTTCTTTGATCTTTTCGGAGTGAGCTCAATTCTCTTAAGAACAAAGTGACAAGTTGTTCCATATACTACATTAAGACAATTTATATCTAAAACTATAGAATGGAAATATATGTAAAATGAAGCTTTATTATATTCCATCATAAGTTGGATACATGCTTCAAGAGTCCTTCCTTTTGGAATGGAGGAGGTACTCCTATTTATACAATGGGATGAGATAACAAACTCATAATGATGATCCACTAATCTCACTTTAGTTCCATACATCTCTCAACCATCTAGACACATAACCCCCTTTTTGTCCTTGATCTTCTCCATGAGATCATGATCTTTTCCATGAGTCTTATCTTATCAAATTCAAATTTGATAATTCAAGGCCACATAAAGATGCCTTGGAAGCTTCCTTTGTACCTACACATGTCAACAAACTCATTCTAATTGTTAGGTATAAGTATAAGCATATATTTTCTAAAGTTTAACCATAAATCCACTTTAAAATGTTAAGAATTAATAAACTTTGGAAAAACATAGTTATAACTCAATGATGAGGTAAATGTAATGATGTGGAGGTGGAATGGAGGTGACATGAAGGTAATATGGAAGTAATGTGAAGGTATTGGTGAATAATGGAGTGAGAATAAGGACTATTTTGAGGCCCAACAATATGTATTAGAACAACTTAATGAGTTCAATTGTTTAACACGGATTAAAGCAACATGTATTACAAGTGTTCAAGATTAATTCTTACAAACAATTACATCACATGTGTGAAAATGTGTTGGCCTGTGAGCAGGCTTCTGAATTAAGCGAAAGTTTTAAGACACATTGATACACCATACATTGATAACCTCGTGGGCAGGGCATTGGAGCCACTACTCACTTCTCAAAGAAAATATTACAGACTCTCAAGGATACATGGGAGGAACCAAGGTGAAAAGTACTTTGAATGTACAAATGAGGGGGTATTTATAGCCAAGGGTGAAACTAGCCCTTGTGACTGTTCGACTTCCCTCATGACTATTTGACTTTCATGACTTTTCAGATTACATGACTCTTCAAATTACAAGTGGGTCTCTTGGAATTCCACGTTACATTATATTGATTAAAAATAGTATGGCCCATAGTAGTGATGTGGCCGACATGACTCATGACACGAATCAACATGAAAGTGCTGGTATGTTCATGCTGCTGATGGTGTGCATGTCGAGCTGCAGCGTTGTCGAGTGATGGATGTCCTTTTCGTGTATCACAGATTCACCTCCACATGGCAAGGTGTGCGAAGTGGTCGATGGTCATTGGGTTCGCTTGATGTTGCATGTGCACATTGCTCCTTTGCTTGTACTTTGGCATGCTTGTCATGTTTGTCCGTTCACGAACACGTCCTTTTTCATGTACTCTACTTGTTAATCCCATCTGTCATCGTGTCATTTTTATTCATGTACCTATATCTGCAGTCACTCATGATGAGATGACATCAAATCCATAAACCTCCTAGTCTACCATGATGCATGGTCATTCCCTCTCGGATGCAGGTGACTGGGAGAGAGGACAAGGTTACAAAACTAAGTGAGACAAGTTTCAAGTTGGGATGAGAGTTTCGAGCATTGCTGGTGAAAATTGTGTAGAGGTAACTGGGAGACTGAGATGGACAATCCAGATCAGTAGTGACTGGCCACGGGATCTGGTTTGACTGGAGGAAAAGTCTGTACAATTTTTGGAGGAAAGCAGTTAAGGCAGTAGAGGGACTTGGCAACAAAAACTGTGCAATTCATGGAGGGATCTGGCAGTGGGTTTTAGATGGCTTGGTAGCAAAAACTGTGCAATTCCTGGAGGGAGATGGTAGTGAGTTGTAGGGTTGCTCGAGACAAAAATTGTGCAAATTGTGGGAGGTTGGCCTGCTGAACACCTCTACGCAATTTCTGAGCTAAGAGGGATGCTGGGCTGCTAATGAGATTGCTCAGAAATATATGCAATTTTCTGGGTGAGTAGTCGACCGGCTCTTTGGGTGATTGGCTGGAAAAACTGCATAATTCTTGAGGGGAGACAGGGACAAACACTTGGTGTCTATCTGGCCTGTCTGTACAATTTTCTCAGTCAGGGGAGTAGGCAATGTTTGCAGCTTCTGCGCAATTTTTGAGGTGAGTGAGTCCCAGGGTCACTACCTAGTCAAACTCTCTGGTTGACCAGTAGGAGGGTTGGTTGATCAGCTTGCGGGCAATGCAAATTGAAATGGCTTTGTTGGACACTTCTGCATTGTTCTGCGTGACAGTCGATTGAGTCGATTTCAAGGTGGAGGTCCAGTTGTTAGAGGGTGATCCAGTCATTAGAACTTTAGCAAAATGATTAAGTGTGTGAGTGAGTGAATTTCTACATACACGACCTTGCAAACACACACTCAACATAACTTGACGACAAGGCGCCTTAAACCATCAAGACAACATATGCTCAACATGACAGACCGATCATGCGAGCGACAAGCACGACGCTTGTGATGGACCATTGAAGGACCGCGATAATGCTTGCGCGATAGTGCATACAACTTAGTGTGTGAGTGAAAAAAATGTTTACATAGAGAACACAACATGTAAACACGAAGCGAAAACCTTGTGCACAACTAGAACATGGTTGCAAGCATGACATTGTGACCAACATGCAAATTTTTTTTCGTTTAATGGTCAAGCAAAGAGGATCCAAATACTCACACGAGCCCACCAGGTGAGCCCGAGTGATTGAAAACATCAAGTAAAAAGTTAAGGGAGGTTCCGAAATTGGAAGCAAGCCAAAATTTTGGAGGGTGTTGCAGTCGCTACAACACTTGGTGACACACTTGTAGAATTCCAACTTCTCTGTTTTGGTTCATTGAAAACATAGGGCCTTGGTCATTTAGGGAGTATTGAATCATTATGTGGGTTACTTTGGCTTTCCTACTTACCCCATGGACAGACATGGTTCACCTTTTTCCAACTTAGTCAAACACAAAAAAAGTTTCAGATTGATCACAGTGTTTCGATATTGGGAAGGGTAGTTTGGCTCGTGAGTTAAAAATTTTCAGAGTATAAGTTTTCATCTCTGGTATTTCTCCGCTACCAGTAGGCCTAGATAGTAACCTGGCGGAGTCACACAGGAACACACACATTGTTCCATTGCCAGCAATTCTGGTCAGTACCCTGGTGGAGTTGCATGCTTCACCTCTCTACGTAGGAAGCCTTTCTCTTCTTTCGCCTTTGTATTTTGTAAAGAGGACTATGCATAGGCACTTATTTATTTTTGGGGTGGAAGAGGGATCGAAAACTATTGAGAGAAGAAGAGGTTTTTCCTTCAGAGAAGCATGTAAAACCTTTGAAATAGTTTTTCTTGTTTAGATTTCCCCTTCTCCATTTCTACTAGTTGGATGAACTTGATCACATAGAGAAAAAGATTGAGTACAGGCATGGGGTTTCCCAGTGTGGAAACAGGTTCATGGTTGGACCTAAGCTTCCCTTGTAGATGACTCATATTTTCCGTCAAGACTTCATTTGTGTTATATTATTTCCACGAATAACCGGGGGGTTAGAGGGGGGGCGAAAG
>APFE031088445.1:0-14984 GCA_000404065.3 Pinus taeda | reverse complement strand
AATTTAATAGAACTTTGGATATTATTAAATGTAATGACTCAAATACTCTTAATTATCATTATATTATGTATACTGGATCCCTTCAAATTAGTTATGAAAAGGGAAAATCAATACTAAAATTTAACCTATATTAAAAGTAGCATTGGAAATGATAAAGGTATTTTACTTACCACCAATTGTTAAGGAATTATTATTTAGAAATCTAATAGGAACTAGAATTATTAATTCGAGCGAAATTAGTATTTGAAAGGATTTATTGTCATTAACAATATAATAGTGCTATAATACTATTATTTAATTAATCTTATTAGTAAAGTTGTGTACTTAGAATATAAATAAGATAACCCTAAAGAGGATCAAAGAACTATGTTTAAGTTAAGAGGGTTAGAGGATATCAAGGGGAAAAACTATACCTTGTTCTAACAAGGTGATGTTTTCCTTGTTTAAAAACTAACTAAATAAGGAAATACTAGTGAATTTTATGGAAAATATGATATACTCGTCAAGTTTATGAGAAATATGGCAAAGTATTTCAATTATTAAAAATGTTTTTGAAAATTATTATTCATAAAATATTAAACTTAGTCCACATGGCAGACTCATGGAAAATTCATGGAGTCATTGTTGGGAAACTTTGAATGTGAAAAGAAGGTATTACATACTTGTAGCTCAAATTTCTCTTGTGAAGGATTCCCAAGGGTTTGGGTCAAATTTCTCTTTTCTCCATTGAGCTCATTTATGAAATCAACATTAACAGCCTCTTGCAACATAAGATAACATGAACACATTACCAAGAAATGAATAAATAGTTAAAAGTGCAACATTTCCAACATTTACAATTAAAAGAGAAATGTATTATATTTCTTATATATTTATATATTTATATTGAAATCGATAACCATGGTAACTAAAATCTATCATATAAATAAAATTCAATGATCATTTAACTCCATAAAATAAAAAATGGTAAATCCTCTATTCTATCCACACAAACATAACATGACTAACTCACACACAAAGCTACATAGACTGAAACCACATACTTACTCATTGAGTCAAACCCAAGCCAAGCACACAGACTTGTCAATTAGAACATAAACAAGAATTTATGCGATTTATATAGCGATTTACACACTTCATTGAATGGCTATATTCCCCACACTAGTTGAGCTTCGTGCTTTTGTTCTGACACGTGCCCATAGTGTAATATGTGCTTTTGTGATAGAATATAAATTTGACCTATAACAAATGCATCAGACATTGTTGGAATGGAATATGCCGCTTTCTTGTCAAAGATTATAAAAAATCACAAGCGCCCACTACTTGGAAAATCAGGCATTGTTGGAATGGAATATACCACTTTCTTGTAAGAGATTATAACAAATTACAAGCGCCCAATACTTGGAAACATTTGCTTCAACGTTGAATGAACTAATTGGCATGAATTCGTTTGGACGTTTGATGAACTCCAAGTGGCCACTACTCGCATTACGTGTCACACAAATACCCACTAATTACGCATCGTGTACACAAATACCCACTACTTACTCACACTACCTGTCACACAAATACCCACTACTTATGCATCTGCATTTAAATTCGTTTCCACGGTTGAATAACTCCGAAATTTCTACCATGATTCTGACATGGCTTTTTACTCGAGAAATAATATTCCCTGGACGTGTGACATAAATGTTTTAACTCGCTGTTACAATACTTGGAAGGCACCTCAGGTTCATATCAAATTATAGTATGTGACTGTTTTTTCTTAACTAGCAAGCAAGCTTTTTCAATGAGTGCTTAACTGACAAGTTTTTCCAATGAGACAACCACCACGTTTTTTTTAAAAATGGCAGATATTTTTTTTTTTCCCAATAGTGAGATTGCATCCACAAGGCTTTGAAAGAAGGTTTTAGGTAGCCATTTACTATTTATAGAGTTTCTCATGTGATGTTTACATAATTTTTTTGTTACGGACTATTTTTGGAACTATGGTATGAGAAACTTACCATATAGGCTTTTTAAAGTTAGTTGTGAACATTCCAATTTGAAAATTGTCTCCTTAATCTTCACCATTGCATCACATTCTTGAAAGTTTAGAAGAGGAAAAAAATAACAACAGTCAACTCTTAAACACAAGTATTAAACACATCTAATGATTAAATTTAAGAAATATTAATTATATTTTTTGAAAGCTTAGAAAAGCAAAAAGAAAACAACTATATTTAGAAAAAAAAAAATTACATTCTTGAATTTATGTTAACTTTAAACTAAATCCAACTCTTGAATTTAAGAAATATTAATTAAATTTTTGAAAGGCAAAATGTCGACAACGAAATTTAGAAAGCAAAATCCCAATTGCATTCTTTGCTCAAAATTGAACAAGTAAGTTAATGTTTAAAAAAAAAAAAAAATGATTCTGACAAAAAAAAATTAATTGCTTGTAATGGTAAAATTAAAAAAAAAAGGTAAATTGGCTTCATGAAAGTACACAATTTAAAAAAAAAACATGAATTACTTTCATGAAATTGCACAAAAATGCACAAAGTTAAGGCGTGATTTTAAAACCTAAATCTCTATATAAAGGACCCAAACCATCGATGTCCTTTATCTACACAACATGTCAATGACCTCTCTAATAATGAAAATGAATAAGGAACAAGTCTAATTATCATTAGTGTTTTTTTGCTATATAGTAAAATTATCAAAATAACATTTCAAGATAGGTTTTTTAATTGAAAAATCTGTATTAGAATTTGTATGGATTAATAATATTATTCTCTAATAAATACAAAAAGGTTATATGCATTAATAATTTTGTTAATTAATGAAAAAAATTATTAATTCGTATTTTTCTAAATACTATTAGATTAGAAAAGTTTGAATGATACATTATATAAATAAATTATTTACCTAACCCTTTGGAAATCCTTAGTTACTAAATATGTGAGGGCTTGTTTAGCTATAATCCAGTAGTTGTGGTATTACAACAATGAGGGCAATCATATGGAAACACCCACTCAGTTTTCCAATAATATTTTGACTTTAAAATACATATATTAATATATCTATATTTGAATTCACTAATTATAATAAATTTATTATTAGATATTCCTATTCATTGCACCATATATTAACTCCCAATAATTATTTCCATTCTTTAATGTAACCTTTGACCTCTATGACAACTATAATAATACAATATGTCTCCTTAACCACCTATGAGCTCTATGATCTTTAATACAGTGAATTCTAAAAACTATGCACCCTAGTACATTCTAAGATAAAGAGATTATAACTCCTAAGAACACATAACACATAGATTTTAATATTTATCACATTAAATATAACTTATATATACTTAAAGTGGCTTAACATAGTGAAGGTAAAGGTGAATCATGTTGAGTATTATGTAGATGATATCTTGATTATTGACATTGACCGAAAGACCATTTTAAGGGAGCCAATCTATGGTAATGATATTGTTGAGTACTCATAATTCTACCATTAGATGATATGATAATGGACTATATTTTGTAGATCACGTGAGGCCTTAATATTGTTGTGTGAAGCCCATTTAAGATATTATGATTATTCTTTCACAACCATAATTGTATGTATCTCATATTTATAAAACAATATGATTTTTTCCATTTTATGCCTCGATGCACTCAAATTAACAAAGTATAGATATGTTTTTCTAAATTCAATTATATGTATTGCAATTTTGATTGGATTCTACAAAAATACCAAAACTGATGTCTTTCACAAGGTACACATTGTGATTATCATTATCTTTCCCATGTTTCCGAGTAGAAATCTGAACTATCCTGGGAAGTAGGATGGTTAAGCTCCAATTGCACTTACAGTTTATCTAGAAATACCTAACATATTCACTAAAGTAGTTTTGTTGAGGATTTGTTTTATGTTATTTGCTTGGTATCAATTTTCTAAATCTATGTCTCAACTTTCAATTGCAGAAAGTTTTTTTGTCTTACTTAAAAAGACAATTAGAGTAGTGGAAGATATCAACTCACAACAATAGCCAAAAAGACAAATTACCTCATTCAAAAATGAATAAACCAAGAAAGATATAATAGAAGCCGTGTTACTCTTAGGATGATGAGGAGGTAATGGAGACATATATTGATATCCCTACTATTGTAAAAATGGAAAGGGTTCTTCTATAGCACCTCTCTCTCAAAATTGGAGTAAACATATTTTTCTACATATTTGGTTATAATATATTAAATGATAGAAGTGATTGTGGGAATTAGAATCATTACCTCACGCAACAACATCCAAGGAATTTCTCCCATGAGGTTCCAACCCACTAGCCATAGATGTTATATGTTCTTTAGATTTCGTAGCCCAAAAGGAATGGATCTAGTGACAAAATTGTAGGTTAATTGAAATTGTAAAAGATTCAGAAGATTTCCTATAAGGGATGGAATTGTAGCAAATTAGAGAAATTATTTAAGACTTGCAACTTTGGTAGTTGGTTGAAGGTTGAAAGGACAAAACTGTTGAAGCTATTTATAAAGAGATGTAGATGTTTATGTCTTGAAATCTCATAAATAATGTCTAAGAATAGTAGTCAGCGAGGGATGAGATTATACAATAAACCCAACTACTAGAGGTTAATGCATCTTCCCAATTCCACATGACTAATAATTTATTTTTTGATGAAATTTCAAGTCCATGTGTTAATTTTTAATTGGAGTGAGGCAGACCAAGATGGCACACTACTATTTGTTGGGATGACCATTCAACTATTTGTTGGGATGAATGTAACATCCCTCCCTTAATAATAAATAATAAATAATAAGAACTAATACAAAAAAGAAATAATTAATAATAATAATAATAATAATAATGAATATAGTAATAAACCACTAAATAAAATAATAAATATATAACTAATAAAAATACAAAATAATAAGTAATAATAAAATAATGGATAATAATAAATAAATCATAATAAAATAATCAAAATAAAAAGTAATAAAAAATCAAAATAGTAATAACCAAACAATATCATAAAAATACTAAGAACAAATTATCAAATTAGATGCGACACATGGAGGGTGGGCATGTGACATGCAGACACGATGGAGGTGTGCATGTGGTTTCCCATCCAATGTTTTTTTCTATTTAAGGAATGATGAGGAGGATGGAAAGGGGGTCTTGTTCCATCATTCAGAGGTTCTGTCTTCATTCTCTTGGGAGAGTATTGAGACTTAGGAATACTGGGAGTAGTCGTTGATTGAGGGCTCGTGGGTGGCCAGTTGTAGCAGAATCCTGCACAATTGAGCCTAAGGTTGGGAGGAGAGTCGTCCCCAAAACCATGTTGCGGTAAGCCTACTTCATGCACAGGTAAGATCAGGTAAGCACTCTTCATTGTTTAAATTTAATGTTAATAAGTTAATTAGATGTTGATTTTGCACTACTACATATGGTATCAGAGCAAGTTTAACCGTTAGGGCCTATGGGCATCTGGAAAGTTTCTTTGTTGGAATTTTTCTAACTTAACTGGTTTTTGAGTTACAGGTTGATTAATTCCAGGAGGCAGCATCTTATTCCTCGAATTTTGCTGGGCTAAGGGGTGTCCATTTACTGTTTCTTGTTGCGATGCTAATTTCTGTTGGCATTGGTTTATAATTTGTTTAATTTTAGGGTGTTGTGGAATTCGCTTGTTTTTTTTATATTTTATGGTTAGCTTAAGGTCGATTAAATTGTTAACATATACGGTTCTCCAGTTTCATCCTTGTAAGTTAGTGGACACATTGATCTTAGTTACTATTTTTGTTTTTAGTATCATAACGATTTTCTCCGACAATTGTTGCCAGAATGCTGGCTGAGCTGGCGTGTTGTATTGATATCACTGTTTGTTTTTGCATTTTGGAGTCTAATGTTATATGATCTGATTTTTAAAATAGCTTTGCTGGTGTATTTTCCAGGATAAAGAGGCCTACGACTTTTACTCAGTGGTGCACTCTGTCCCTAGTTTCAATACCCGTTTTCTTTACTGATGTTCTCTATCCTTGGTTTCTGTACTTTTTTTGTGATTACTATCATATATTCTAACATCTTAACATGCTACATACGATTATGTTGGGATGTGAACTAGGTTATGGGGTTCTGGAGTGGTGAAAAGGAGATGGCAGGCGACTCGATTTTTCTTATTCAGATATGTAGGGCATTCTTTCATATCTAGGGCATTGTTTCAGGTATTTTTCAAGATTAGGCTAAATGTGTTTGTGTTTTTTTTTTTGTTGTGGTTCTGGTTCGAGCATCAAAATAGATGGACGAAATTTCCTCTTTTTCTGGTAAGTTTTTTTTTTTCACAGCATTGTAAAATTGTTCCTTTTTATCTAATCATTTTTTTTTTAAATTTTAAAGACAAGATTTCCGGTCTAAATTTTCATAAATGATAAAATTTCATGGTGTAAATTTTCATCGATTAGACAGAACTATGACCGAACTATGAAAAGACTTTGCTTAAAATATATATTGTTTTGCCAAATATATAAACCGATACAGAAAAGAAGGATAAAGGGATTAAAGTACTGTGTTAATTTTTTTATGTTTATAAAAGAGTTAAGTTAAAATGGATATAGCATAAATTGAGGGTTAGAACACTGTATCGAACACTCTGTGCCAGACTGAGTCTAAGGACTCTGCATAACGCACTTCAAATTTTCTCAAAAAGTTGTGTTAAGAATTTTGAATATGCTATAATCCTGAATGATGTCATGATTGTCCACTATTTTAGGCTTGAGTCATGTAATTTTCGTCTGAATGGATGCAAGTATCTGTTTCACAACTAAAAAGTGTCATACACCCATTTAACTTTTGACTTGACCATAATCTAATTATGATGAATAACGGTTCTAAGGTTGCTCTTTCTTTTCTGTAATAACGGTTCTTATTACCATTGTTAGTTTCTTTCTAAACATTTCTATCATCCTGTCTTCTCACTACAGGATTCTGCTCCTCCTGTTCTGATGATTTGCATATCATTTT
Source organism: Pinus taeda (assembly GCA_000404065.3). Classification (NCBI taxonomy): domain Eukaryota; kingdom Viridiplantae; phylum Streptophyta; class Pinopsida; order Pinales; family Pinaceae; genus Pinus; species Pinus taeda. The sequence continues at coordinate 7,958 of APFE031088445.1, read as the reverse complement.
ATCGGTTTTTGACCCCTGAACTGGTTTGCCTTGAACTCCTCTTAATGACTTATACTCAACAATAAATTTGCAGCGCACAGGCTCTGAGCGAACACAGCCCTTTCCCTATTGCACTATATAATTGAGTTATCTCTCATTAAATTGGATATTAATTATGAAATCTTGTATTGCCGAATGATACTTTTCAATATTTGGTTTAAATCATCAATAATCAGCTCCTGTATTTGTATCTTAGTAATTTATGGTATTAAATGTTATTGTTGGTGCTTTTCTCATAAAAGGGTGCCTACACCACTCTGTTCGTGCAAAGCTGGCATTGGGGTTTTTGTCCATTGAAAAGCTTCCATTTACTTCCTCAGAGAGATTCTTATCAGATTACATAATTTACTCTCATTGTGTTAAATCTCAACATCCTTTTGTGTTGTTAAGCTCCTCGTTTAATCTGTTCTTTCTCATAGTTCAGTTGCATAGTTTGTGATTAAGCTTCATGAACTATGTAGCTATTTCTTTTGTTGCTTGCTCTCATTCTCAGATATTGTCGAGCTCCTTGTTCAATCTTCTCCTCCATATGGCAGTTTCATATTTTGTGATTAAGCTTGCTGAATTGCTTTCATGGTTAACAAATTGATACTAATCTGATCTTGTTCAGGCCTAACAAAATCTTAAGGGGTTTGACAATTGTTTGCTCTTACAAAATTTGCCATCACGGTTCTGCAGGGCTACTGTCCATTATTACTCATTTGTGTTTAATTGCAGAACTAATGCTTTGTCATTGCAGGATAGCGTTGCATTTTGTAGGAGTTATTGATTTGTGGGCTAAACATTGTTACTTGATCCTTGCCCTGTCCCTTTTTAAGGAATTTGATCAAAATCTGAAGCATCACCTTCAGAGGACGAGCACATTAAAATTGGCCAGGGCTTAAGTTCTATGGTTGCAGGAGATTACTTTCCTCTTTGGAAGGGTTGCATAGCTGAAACACTGCTACCTGGTCACTTAGAGTAGTACACTAGCCTTTGAAATAAGGGCTGCAGGGCTTTGTGGTTTTTTCCGGAGCAAGAATTTGTTATATTTAACATAGAAAATTCCAGAATAATTTGTTGCAGGTGGACCATCTATTGGAGGGTTTCGTTGCAAGTGTCTCCAAGCCCAAAGGGCTCACTGGTTTGCACCCTCAAACCCTTTGTTTCTTCATTATTCACGTGCAGCTAAAAAAAAAAAATTATCTCCTGATGGTGATGAAGTGCCCTAAAAATAAATCACAAATTGTTTAATAATCCAAGGAATTAATTGCATTAGTGGAACATTCTCTGGCATAGAACTGCAATGTCTATTTCTGTTTTGAGTGCTTACTAAAGTCTGATAGAAACAGTGACATCCACTTCGTCTAGCTAACACCGAAATTGCTCATATGCTGCATACATTGGCAAGTCATTGATCTGGTGATGACTGTCACATCAACATGATAAGCATAATCAAGTCTGACATATCAGTGGTAATAGCATATTTTGTCACTGTTTGTTCCTTATATTAAGTGCTTTAGTCTAGGACTAGGTCAAGAAGAAGTGAAAGTTTTATGACTATTTGACACACTTGGCATAAGGAAAATTCATAAGTAGCTATTTCTCTCTGTTATCTTATGCGTTGTTGTCATAAGTTTACTTGGTAATCATTGAATATCATTTTCATGTTCTAATAAGATTGATTAAGAAATAAATCTAAATTGCTCACTGTGTCCTAAGCAAGCAATCTAACTAGTTACAGTTTATGGTTCATCTTGGATATATATTTGTGAATGATAACATTCAGATCTCTCTTGACTTGAATGAATATCTTTTACTTGGCATCAATTTGAGGATTTCCAGTTTTGTATGAGTACTAATAAATTTGCTGTCCCTTTGAGTAATCATTGTTAACATCTTGAAATCTGAAATATAAATGTGATACTCAGCATCATTGGTGAAAGATTGTGTTAGGCATCCCTTGGTTCCCTCCCTCTTACATGTTTGCATTCATTTTCTCATATAAAGAGCTAAGACTGTTCTGGGCACATTTTTCATTGGCAAACTTACTAATTCTTCTTTGCTGTCCTAAGGACTGATTTATGATAGCATAAAGAAATTTCATTGTGCCTTGCTATATAACCATTGCTAACTGCTACCTTATTTGTTGTTCATACCTTAGAAATATCTAGCTAAGCATTGGTGGTTTGCTGAAGTAGACTAAGAGCAAGTACTACTCTTATTGCAGCTTTGGATCATTGCTTTAGGACTGACTTGTTTTTTTCTAGGTTTGCTTTCCATACTCTGTCAGATTGCTTTCTTTGAGAATCATTCGCTTGTTTGGAAATTGCTAAGAATGATTTAGAGTAGCAATTGTGCTCCAATCTGGCTTTATCATTAACCCTAACACATGAATTATTTACTGAAATTGACTTTGATGTTTGAGTTGCATGTTTAGGAATGCTGTGGACTTTCATTTTTGAGCAACTTTCCACTTGTAACAAAGGTTGTTGTAGATGTCATTGAATTTTCTGAGTGTTGTTCTGCCAACACCCTATGAATTTTCAAATTCTTATGACTAGGATTCTTAAACTACCCTAATATAATTTTCTAAGGATTGTTTTATTGTTTCCGGAAATTGCACTCATTTTACACCTGAAAAGAGTTTATTCATTCAGGTTACTGAAATCGCATACTTTTAACTGAATCATTCAAGCAAATGTTATAATGTTGGTGAATTATCATCTTGCATACTTGACCGAGGTGAAACTGGGCAGAAGATAGAAGAACACTGAGTTCCATTACGCAAACTTTCCTTTTTCCCATTCCCAAAGACTTCAATATTCAATTTTGCTACAAATATAGAATTTTCATTTAATAGCCAATTGAAATCATCATATACTTCCTTCACTAATGTTGCACAATGCATTGTGATTCAAATGTAATTTGGCCTTACAGCTCCCCCAGCTCCAGCTTACAGTTTTTCAGAGAGTTTGTAGATTAATTTCATCATTTAGATTTACAAATGAATCCCTGAATTTTCTGAACAGTTACTTTCGATTTTGGCTTAACATGTGAGCACTTTTAGTTTCAAATGTTCAACATGTCTGTAGTTGGTCTTTCCACATTTCAAAGCCACATGGTGTTGAGCCACATATGCTTCAAAACAAAACATTCTTTTACTAGGGTAATATAGTGTTAAAGCTGGGTTATTGCTTAGGTTAAAAGCACAATGTGCCCTTACATTATATATGGTTTTTAGTATTTTAATCTAAGGTGTTATTACAACGCATTTCACATGGTGGTGTATCTTGATTCTTGACTTGTCCCTATGTTGATTGTCAACTTTCCATTGAATGATTAATCATTGTATACATAGTCATCAAGGCAGATCATATATCATATTATTATATAAGTTAGATTAAAGATATTTTTATCAGCTACATTGGTCTCATATGCATGGGTTTGATGTCTTGAATTGTTGATTTAAGGCAATAGTATGGTTCCTCACAAATCTATTTGTGAGTTTTCTTATATTAATTTTATTTTTTTGTGCTTAAACTATTGTATGTTACTTAGCCAGTTTATCATTTTCTCCATCTCGCGAAGTTCTGCTCATTGATTTTCATCATAGCTTCATTTGACCATTTCGTGAATTAAAAAAAATAAATACCAACAACTTTGCTATGGCCCCTGCATTACTCAAGAGTCAATACGGCTTGCATGGTCCTTGCATGCAGGAGACATATCTATTGGGATGCTAAGCTTTCAAAAAATTTCATTTTGAGCCATGTCTTAACAAATTTCATGTATTGGTTTTTTCACCTGTCAGTTTATTTTAGAATTTCTTCAGGTTGCTTCTTGCAGAGGTCGAGTAGTAGCATATAGCCACTCATTGAAATGGTGTCGGTTGTAAGTCGAGGTGAATGAGACAAAGTACTGTCTTTGTATCTGAGAATCACTGCTGAACAAATGTTAATTGTTGTTGTAATTGTTTTTGTCTAGTTTTGTTTTTTACTGCTGTGTGGCTATGTTGGGATTGTGATTGTGATTGTGATTGGGATTGTGATTGAAACTAAACTATGAAAACGGGTCAGAGAATTGTGAAAAATGTCAAATTAACGAGTAAGTCTCTCTTGAGATTCCAACCCTGGTCCCTTTGCTTCCTTTTCTTTCTTTCTTTTTGTAAACTTCTTAATGCAATCCTTTCCAATTTTTTTGTACTACATTATTTTTCTGGGGTTTTTGATATAGCAATCGATGGAAATATTTTGAAAGAAGTTTCTTTAATTTCTATGCAGCTAAATCTTTGGAAATTTCAAAAAAAAAAAAAATGTGCCTTCACTGGATATTTGTATGCAACTTCTTATATATATATATTATATATATATATATATATATAGATAATATATATATATAATTATATATATATATATATATTATATATAATAGATATATATATTATATATATTATATTTTTTTGGCACTTCATTGCATATTGCCAGATATGCATTTTCGCGGAATTGCCAGATATGCATTTTCGGGGAATATATGCCTGAAACAAGGGTTTCATATTCCTGGTTTCAGATTTTTTTTCCCAGAGATGCATTTGAACAAACGGATTAGCAGAATTTCTTTGATTTTTGTTATTTTCATCTACTCTGGTTGGGGAGATTTGGGCTTTAATGTTCTGTTTGGGTTCTTGTTAAGTTTCCTCTAAATTGTAGAAGAATCATTAACAATTATCTGATTTTCCATCTTCTCTCTGCTAGATTTAGGGGGATGCACATTGTACGAAAACTTAGCTGGCATTTAATTTGCTTATTTTGGCTTTATAATGTGTTATCGAAATCGGGAAAAATAATTCGAAATTTAACAGTTTTTGGTCAGAAGAGTGCCTTAAAGAATCACAAGACGACATTTTAATTAATTTAAATTGGCCATCTAGGTGTTCCTAATTTTGCACTAAGGTTGAAAGCCTTTTTGTTTTATTGGCATTAAAAGTGTTAAGTAACTGAGGGACTTGTTGATTTAGACGAATATATCTCTTTTTTTGGCATCTTTTCATTGGTATATATTGAAGGTTCCTAGCTGTATAAGAGCATTTATATGCTTGCTGAGAAATCACTGTTTGCATTAGATAAGAGATATATTGTTGGACAAGTTTGGTATAATACTAACATATTATTGAAAGATAACTTTATATTGGCACTTAAGGAGATTTGAAGGTCTTCTTGATTATGTTAGACATCCCCTAAGTTGAATGATCATTGGGATTTCTTACTTGAATAAGAAACATTGGTTGCATTTTCTATTATCATTGTTATCTTGAGCACCTTGGCAAAGCATTTGTCTTGTTTGGCATGACTTGAAAAGTTAAGGGCATTGAGTAATCTTGTTACATTGCACAAAAAAATCATTGGCTAATTGTTTGAAAGGATAAGCGCTCGAGTTATCATTGGACTTATGGTTCATGTATTAAGTGGATATCTATTTTATGAATTCTAAGTTAGTGCATTATTGTGAAGAGCATTCATCTCATGGCAATTTTATCTTGTGATTATCCTCCTATTCTTATAATTGAGATCATCCCTTGAATATATTCTATGGCTTAGTTTTCTTCTGATGGAATTCCACTGTCCAAATTTGTTAATGGATTCTCTTAGTGGGTTTTGAAGAAGTTGGTTTTACTGGGATAAAGATGCTTCTTGGTGTCAGACAATGAGGTATTGACGGTATATCATTTGGAGTTATGGCTCGAGCAAAGCCCAATGAGGTGGTGGAAAAAGAATTTGGACTGAGATGAGCTTCAACGTAGCATATCCATGCCTTTTTTTTTGTTGGCTACTCAAGTTTTAAATTGGTCCTTCATTCAGTCATTCTGATTAGTAGCTTTGTAAATTACGCTGTATTCATGAACCAACATCTCGTCCTGAACAAATCCTGTTGATAACACATCTATCTCGAATCGCGCATAGCTTTCCATGGATTCAATTAATCAATGGGTGAATCTTTCTGCAGATAGATGATTTTTTATTTTATTTTATATTTATTTTTTTTTTTTTTTTATTTTTTTATTTTTTTTTTTAATTTTTTTTTTTTTTCAGTTAGTCATACCTCCACATCTATATCTTATTCCGCTATTGCGCTGAGCATTTGATAATCCATTTACATCAGTGGGGTACACTCATTTCATTGTCTGTTAATTCTTCGGATCATGTGAAGCTATATAACAAGTTTGTAAATTTGTAAGTGTATATCGCAAGATTGCAGGTGTCTGAGTGTTTCAAATCACCATATGAGGTTGATCAGTATGGACAGATTTCTCGACAAGTTTACAAATCTTAGGCACGCAATTTTATGCCTAATTGTATTGAAATTTAAAGGATTTGCAATGGTGTTGCCTTCGCAGGTGCGCTTGCAGGCAGACAATATAATTAATAAAATGCTTATTCTTTTGTGTTGGGGAGGAATAACCTTCCCCGTCATCCAATCCGGTTTTGGGTCAGGTGGCAGTGTCTCTTCTTTATGGTGTGGAATATTTTTTATGCTTAAATTTTATGTCATATTAATATTACTTCACCATTATCATATTAATTTACTGTCATAGATTAACACATGACATGAAAATAGTAACTGAATAGAAAAAAGATTCTTTAGTCACGAGACTCGAAGCACTTCTTCGACTTTTGGTGGATATTGAACCACATCTCCATGATTGATAGAATCTAGACCATTAATACTCCTTATCTTACGTTTAATGATCATTTCAAAGGTGAATTAGTGGATGGATTGGATCTTCTAGTGACTTACATCATTGCAATTTTCTTTAATTAGCTATCCAATTTGGTATCTAAGGGCAAATATATTCTTAGCAATAAGCTACAACAATCGGATTCTTGACAGCAGAATAATTTTAGCATACTTAAAGTCTGGTGCATTCATTATTCCCTCATTGCTTTCTCATGCAGATTCTTTGATTCTTTTATTCACATTAATATCTTATTATGTGGTATGACATAATTAAGATATACTTTTATGATTCACTAATTTGGAAAAGTATGTAATCCTATAATCTTGATATGGTATACTGGCATGTTGGTGTAACCACTCACCACTGGTTCACTTTACAAACACAGTTTAAATAGCACTTACCTTTAGTGATAATTTTTTTTTTTTTTTTCCTGCATCTCGGGTTAAGTCTGATCTAAAAACACAGAAATAACATTCTTCGAATGTTGATCATATTATTCACTAATTATTTGTTTGATTACTGCCCTTTACCAATAGCAGTTGCTTGGCATTTCTCTTGTCCATTATTGCAAAAACACAACTCTCTCAATGTGATCTTCTAGTAAATTTAATTTTGCATTGCAACTGCCATTCAAATTACATGTATCTGCTCATTTACTACTCATATCATTTGTATATTGAACATCATCAAGCTATATGATGGTATGGTTAATGCATTAGATGCATGTGGAGATGTGATGATTCACAGGACTCCACAAATGGGCCCAGAGGGCCGGTTTATTTGATGATCTCGTGCGAGCCCATACGCACGAGGGAGAATAAGTAACACCATATGGGCTGGGGACAAAACTCAATCAACACTATATATGCCAGTGGTTCCTTTGTCTTGTGTATAACTCTTGATGGATAGCTCTTGAAGAGCTATGGAACCATCTTGAGAAGGCCAGTGCCTGATGATTCCAGGCTTGGTGCCTGATGATTCCAGGCTTGGTGCCTAATGTTCCAGGCTAGGTGCCTGTTATTGGATTGGGATGCCGAAGTCTGGAAGGGATGTAAAGGACTTCGATGCCTGCGCCTGTGCGCCTTAGTAGTTGTGGGGGGAGTGGGCCAGCCTGCGAGATGCCCGGGGTCATTGAGTACCAGACCGGATGCCTGCCTTAGGGCAGATGAGGTCTGAGTCAGGCGCGAGCCTTGGGGCCAGCCTT
>APFE031088442.1:0-13118 GCA_000404065.3 Pinus taeda | reverse complement strand
ATATATAATTATATATGAATGTATTTGAGTTATAATGTATGTTTTGGATTGTGTTTTATATGTATGTATATGAATGTATTATTTTGAGAATTGAAATAATGTTTTTATTTGTTGCATTTCAATAGTTAGAATTTATTTGTTTAGGTTTATGTTTTGATTTGTATCAATGAATAAGATATCTCTTTCTATATTGTGTATGTGAACGTATTATAGAGAGTATTTGTATTACTTGTATGTATTCTTTTTGGAGTGTTTATTCTTCTATGTTTATAAATGTCTCTATGAGTGTAATGTTTGAGTATTCCTTGAGTGTTAGAGTAGTGATTTCATTGTTTGTGTATATACAAATGTATTTTTATGAATAGTTGTTTGTATTATTTTGAGTGTTTTTCAAGATTCCTTCATTATTTGCTTGTGTGTGTATTTTTTGAGTATTCTTGTTTGTGGATATTGTTTACTTGTATGCATATGAATGCATTATTTATTGTATTTGTAAATGTATTATTTACTTGCATATGTGTATGAATTTATTCTTTGCTATACTTGTGTGTCTATTATTTACTTATATTCTTTATTATGTGTATGAATCTATTCTTTGCTATATTCATATGTGCAGTTTTTAGTTGTATTCGTTGTATGTGCATAAATGTATTCTTTACGTGTGTATGATTCTATTCTTTGTAAAATTTGTATGTGTCTTGTTTACTTGTATTCTTTGTATGTATATGAATGTATTCCTTGTGTGTGTATGAATATATTCTTTGTCACATTTGTATGTGTCTTGTTTACTTGTATACTTTGTATGTGTATCAATGTATTCCTTATGTGTGCATGAATCTATTCTTTGCTACATTTGTATGCGTCTTGTTTACTTGTATTCTTTGTATATGTATCAATGTAATCTATTCTTTGCTACATTTGTATGTGTGTTGTTTAATTGTATTCTTTGTATGTGTGAAAATATTCTTTGTGTGTATGAATATATTCTTTGCTAAATTTGTATGTGGCTTGTTTAATTGTATTCTTTCTATGTGTGTGAAAGAATTCTTTGTGTGTATGAATCCATTCTTTGCAACATTTGTATGTGCTTTGTTTACTTCTATTCTTTGTATGTGGATCAATGTATTATTTATGTGTGTATGAATCCATTCTTTGCAACATTTGTATGTGCCTTGTTTACTTGTATTCTTTGTATGTGTATCAATGTATTCTTTATGTGTGTATCAATCCATTCTTTGCAACATTTGTATGTGCCTTGTTTACTTGTATTCTTTGTATGTGTATCAATGTATTCTTTATGTGTGTATGAATCCATTCTTTGCAACATTTGTATGTGCCTTGTTTACTTGTATTCTTTGTATGTGTATCAATGTATTCTTTATGTGTGTATGAATCCATTCTTTTTTACATTTGTATGTGCCTTGTTTACCTGTATCCTTTGTATGTGAATGAATGTACTCTTTATGTGTGTATGAATCCATTCTTAGCTACATTTGTATGTGCCTTGTTTACTTGTATTCTTTGTATGTGTATGAATGTATTCTTTATGTGCGTATGAATCCATTCTTTGCTACATTTGTATGTGCCTTGTTTACTTGTATTCTTTGTATGTGTATGAATGTATTCTTTATGTGTGTATGAATCCATTCTTTGCTACATTTGTATGTTCCTTGTTTACTTGTATTCTTTGTATGTGTATCAATGTATTCCTTATGTGTGTATGCATCCATTCTTTGCTACATTAGTATGTGCCTTGTTTACTTGTATTCTTTGTATGTGTATCAATGTAATCTATTCTTTGCTACATTTGTATGTGTGTTGTTTAATTGTATTCTTTGTATGTGTGTGAATATATTCTTTGTATGTGTATGAATGTATTCTTTATGTGTGTATGAATCCATTCTTTGCTACATTTGTATGTGCCTTGTTTACTTGTATTCTTTGTATGTGTATGAATGTATTCTTTATGTGTGTATGGATCCATTCTTTGCTACATTTGTATGTGCCTTGTTTACTGGTATTCTTTGTATGTGTATCAATGTATTCTTTATGTGTGTATGCATCCATTCTTTGCTACATTAGTATGTGTGTTGTTTAATTGTATTCTTTGTATGTGTGTGAAAATATTCTTTGTGTGTATGATATATTCTTTGCTAAATTTGTATGTGGCTTGTTTAATTGTATTCTTTGTATGTGTGTGAAAGAATTCTTTGTGTGTATGAATCCATTCTTTGCAACAATATTACATGTCTTGTTTACTTGTATTTTTGTATGTGTATGAATGTATTTTTTATGTCTGTATGAATCTATTCTTTGTTACAATTTGTATATGACTTGTTTACTTGTATTCTTTGTATGTGTATCAATGTATTCTTTATGTGTGTATGAATCCATTCTTTGCAACATTTGTATGTGCCTTGTTTACTTGTATTCTTTGTATATGTATCAATGTATTCTTTATGTGTTTATGAATCCATTCTTTGAAACATTTGTATGTGCTTTGTTTACTTGTATTCTTTGTATGTGTGTGAATCCATTCTTTGCTACATTTGTATGTTCCTTGTTTACTTGTATTCTTTGTATGTGTATAAGTGTATTCTTTATGTGTGTATGAATCCATTCTTTGCTACATTTGTATGTGCCTTGTTTACTTGTATTATTTGTATGTGTATGAATGTATTCTTTATGTGTGTATGAATCCATTCTTTGATACATTTGTATGTGCCTTGTTTACTTGTATTCTTTGTATGTGTATCAATGTATTCTTTATGTGCGTATGAATTCATTCTTTGCTACATTTGTATGTGTATCAATGAATTCTTTATGTGTGTGTGCATCCATTCTTTGGTACATTAGTATGTGCCTTGTTTACTTTTATTCTTTGTATGTGTATCAATGTATTCTTTATGTGTGTATGCATCCATTCTTTGCAACATTTGTATTTGTCTTGTTTACTTGTCTTCTTTGTATGTGTATCAATGTATTTTTTATGTGTGTATGAATCCATTCTTTGCTACATTTGTATGTGTCTTGTTTACTTGTATACTTTGTATGTGTCTCAATGTATTCTTTATGTGTGTATGAATCTATTCTTTCGTACACTTATATGCATCTTGTTTACATGTATTCTTTTCATGTGTATCAACATGTTCTTTATGTGAGTATAAATCTATTATTTGATACATTTGTATGTGTCTTGTTTAATTGTATTGTTGTACAGGTAAATCCCCTCTGCGGATAGAGGCGATCCCACTAGCCTAAATGGGGTCTAGCAATAATCAAACAACGCTAACGTGCAGGTTCCTAATTGGAAAGTAAAGGACGATGATGAGGGCCTACCTCGAATCCAATGCTAGTATTCGTATAAGAGTCATCGCTTCAATTCTTTCGCTTCAGCTGGTCACAATCCTCATGATCCTCATGAACGGACACCTGCACATGCAAAGAACAAGACAAATACAAGCATAAAATCCAAGAAATACAACTATGTATCAGTAAGAAAGGATACAACTCAAACATCATTATAAAGACAATATGAGTGGAACCATAATTATAGCCATCTATTATTATTGATAAACAAAAGAGAATACAACCAAGTTCTTACGTCAAATCCTCCTTTGGCTAGGTGATCAGCAACACATGCCTTGCAAAACTCATAGTGGATAGGGAACAAACCTCTCTCTCCTTGATTACTTGGACATGGATCTCCTCCTTAAATATATAGCCTTATGGGGATGAACAAGGCCTCTTGTAGCATGAGCTTAGCAACTCTCAGACTTTGGTCCTTAGAATTTGGAGCTTGAAGAGTAGAATTACTAACTAGGTTGTCAAAGGAAAAAGGACAAGCTTATATAGAGAGAGGAGAAGGAGATAGGATCATCCACAAGATTCATGGGATTGTCCTTATCATTAGGAAGCTTCCATGAGAGGTGGATAACTACTTCCCTCCTTGGGAGATTCGAAGCCCAACTGAACTAACTGAAATTGGAATCAGTTCATGAAAAGGTTAGGAAGAACCTTCGGAAGTTTGTTTGTTAAAAACTTTACCCAACTGGGTTGGCGCTAGTGCGACTCTGACACAGAGCGCCAGCCAGCGCACCCTCTTTAGAGGATTTCCCCCATTGGCGCGAGTGATACACTGTGGAACAACACCAATGGAAAAAGGGCTATATTTATGGGTATTTTGCAGAAGGTGTATTCAAGGAATATGAAGTACATACTCAAGGGGATACAATACAAGTGTTTTCAAGTTATGTCACTTCTCATAGGTCTTGGAATAGGTCCTCCAATGTACGGGAGAAGAGGTAACAGGGACGGTGACAAAATACTGTGTAACAGATGCCCCCTAAAGCATGAAGCCTGAGAGAGAGAGAGGGGTGAAATGCTTTACAAGAACATGGTCGACTGAAAACACGGCCGCTGGAGAACCTGCACGAAGTACAACTAATATCTCATGTACATGATGTACATTGTATGGGCGTAGCCATCCATAGCAGAGTACATAAAAATTTGGATCCATGGTATGGACGCAGCCATCCAGTGAGGATCAATGAATAGACTCAGGCATGGTCGCAGCCATCCAGTGAATGAGTCATGTAGTGATTATAATAATCCACAAAATGCAACCTGAATCTCAACAGACAAAATCCAGGTTCTTGCGCTCCATCGCGACTCGAACAAAGTACAAGTTCAAGCATGTCAATATGGGAGTCGAAGTCAAACATGCGAGAACATCGTCTGATTACTAGTCAATGATGAAAACTGTTAACAGACACAAGTGGTACCACCAATAATGACAATGGTCCTCAAGGGACTATAGGTCCAATCCACGGTGTGCGAATCAGTGAGCCAGTGTTGAACACCCGTAGAATCATCCGATCAGAGGCCAATGATGAAAACCTCACGTCGAACATGAAGAACCTGCCACTGAGGCATCCAAGATCCAAGGTACCTGAAGGGAGTCTCTGAGTCGACTTCCTGGATAATGAGCTGAAGTCGACAGGAAGTGACCTTGATCGAAGGTGGGCCATAATGTTTCCCACATCATCGACATGAGACACAGAAGGATAAACTGTTTTGTGTGAGGTATCAAAGGGAGGTTGAGTATTTTGCAGAGGTCAAATTCTCTTGAACATATCGGCGGCACGATAGTGGACTTGGTAGTATTTGACATCAAATGATCAAGGGTCATGGTGACAAGACAATGAGCAGATGAATGGTCAAATAGGATAACCCAAACCCATGGAGGCAAGTGTAAAACAAGATGAGATGTCCCCACCCAGAAATGAATGCAGACAAGTGCCATGTTCAAGAGCGACATACTGTTGACACGACGATAATTGTGGTTCCTTTATTCCCCCACCATTTCAGGCGAGTACCTCTGTTATTTTTGGATGACAAGATTGATGTGAATAACATATGCTTGGGAGGCGTCATCATGATGGAATCCGATGTCATTAAGTTTTAACGAGTCTGACAAAGGAAGAACTCGGCGCCTTTTCATGTTTAGAGAGTTTGAAAAGACAACGAAAAGGAAACTCCAGGGGTGTCCTTTTTCGTAAAGTTGTGTCTCTCGAGCCTGAAAAAGTATAAAACCATGCTTGAAAGAACCACCCAATCATTACGACCGAGGAGTACTTTTCATAAGTAGTGATTATGATCTGAAAAAAGTAAAAAAGCGATCAAAACCACATCGCTTCGTGACCATTAATGAACCGGAAATGACAAGGATCTGCAATCTTTTCATTTTTAAACAGTCGGAAAAAGGGTTTAAAGACGATCGCCTCTCATTTCTGTTTAATGAGTCGAGAGGACCAACTCAGAATTATTTTCACATTTATAGAGTCAGAAAAGAGCAAAAGATGACTCCAAAGTGACTTTTTCGTGTATTTACCGAGTCCGAAAAAGTATAAAATACAACTCGTTTCGCCGCCAAAGCTACATAAACACTTGTCGTTGCACAAGAAATCGGCGTAAAATCCATTTTCGACACAAATATTCATAAAAATATCCATAAAATGACTTTTAAAACCTATTTAGGGGTCAAAAAGTTATAAAATGGTGAAAATGGTAAATTAAAAAATTACTTTTCACTTTTTACCTTTGGAGAGCGACATTAGGGCTTTTGGAGTGCGGCTTTCAGTTGGCCATTGCGACAAATCCAATGGACCATTTGGAGCGCCGTCAGTGTCAGGTAAGAGGTCTCGTCCTTAGCTCCATTTATATCCATTTAGAATTTGTTTTAAATTTCTTTTTCATCCCCTATAGGGAGGATTTCAAATTTAGGGGTTGCACCCATTGGCGCGGGTTTCGGGCACGGACCCGTGCCAATGGGGCAACTTTCCCATAGGGCACGCGCCCATGGGCCTGACTGTTTCAAAAAAAGTCTCGTCAATGGCCGCGTGGATTTTTGGGCAAACTTTTAACAAATTTAAACCTATTTACATGCAATTTCAAGTTATTTAAGAATCTAATTTATTGTTTTGGGCTTCTGTTTGCAGGGAAACACACAAAAATGGTGATTGTGTGGAAAGAACGAGAACATGACCAAGTAGACCCATTGGCCTTAGCAGATGAGGAATGCATGGAGGCACTTAGAGCATGTGGGCTCAAGAAATTTTTAATGTTTTCCTATTTGCAAGCTCAGCTAGAGCTTTTACAGTATTTGGTCAACTTGTGAGACATACAGGAACAGGTGTTCCAAATACGGGACCAAGCATTGGAGTTAGACGTATCCAATGTCTACTTCCTCACTGGATTGTCATGATGGGAGCCGGTACCTCGATTGACTGGTAGCAGACCATCTGGAGAGAAGATGGAGGAGGTGAAGGCCCGAGTTTGCCGAGGTGCCAGATACAAGCAGGGCAGCTCGAAGGTGGATATCCCCACCGTTCCGAACTTGACCCTGAGAGCATTGCTCTTTACCATCACACGAGCTATGGGGGCACAGGCGCCCCATGAAGCTACAAAGAACCATTTGATCTTGGCTACAGAGTGCCTTAGTTTGCTAGTCTTCAACTGGGCGTCAGTAGTGACGACCAATATGAAGAGGCAGCTGAGTAAAGCCAACAAGGGCAAGCTGCAGCAGTTCGAATATGGCTCCATCTTGGTGACGTTCTTCCTGGAATGCATGCCAAGCTTCCAGGGCCAAGGGGTCTTTGTTCCAGACCCAGCACCTCAAGAGCTGAGGATGCCTCAATGGGCGGCACTGATGCCGAGGGGTGGTCGCGGTCCGCAGATGTCCTTTAGACCCGAGTTTTTCGGGTGGCTTCGCCACCAACTGATTGTGGTGGAGGATTGGCCATATGTGGGGACAGACTTCACCAGAGACACTGACCTTCCCCTATTGGAGGGAGAGGATTGGGACGAGGAGATTGCTATGACCTCATTTTTTGATTTTGTGTTTTTATGATTTTTTTGTTAGTACATGCTTGTCTTAATGACTTTTATATGCATATGCAGATGTCAGGCCAGAGCGTCCAGCTGCCATTTCTCCCATAGCGAGGAGACACCCAGTATTAGCAGCAGGAGCAGATCCTCAGGAGGAGGGTGGTGATAGAGGGGAGCTTATTCAGAACCTCAAGGCTATCACTTGAGGGATCCAAGATTACGCTTGGCTAGTGGATGTCCTGCTAGCGTACGAGAGGCACACAGTGGGGGTGCCAACTCGCATCCACCGGCTCCTGAGGCATTTAGTGCGAGCGGTGACGTGCTACCATGAGCACCACCAAGACTAGATATCTAGGCTATTTCTTTTCATGCATATTTTTTGAGAGACATGTTGTCTCCGGATGTATTCAGACAAACATGTATTGTTTTTTGATGATGCATGAGGTGCAGCATTTTGGACACACACACACACACACACACACACACATATATATATATATACATATGTTTTATTGTACTTTATGCTTCTTGTATTATGTTGAATTACATGTTATGCAAATGCCTGTCCAACACATAATTAGCTAATGCATCGGTTAACGTGTTAATCCGTCTTGGAATATGTTGATAAGTAATGAAATCAAAATCCATTTCTAATAACTTAACACGTAAATACAACCTTAAGTTCCGATGATCTCTGACAGAATAACGCCCGTTGAGTTCGTGGACGTAAGCTGAGAGTCCAAGTTTACAACCAGTGTTCGAATGCCTAGGTTAATCGCCTCAACTAATAATTCAATCACAGCACTATATTTAGCGACATTGTTCGTTGTACAACCTAGACAAACCCCTTGAATGTCTACTAACTCACCCTGAGGATTGTAGATCACCCATGCGACAGATGACAAGTTGCATGTACTGCGGGAGGCACCATCACCGAAACCAACGTAAGGCAATCTAGACATCTGTCCAAGAAGAAAAAAGACACAATAAGAGGCAATCACGCCGACAAAACAAGACAAAAATATGAAAACATGCACACAGAACACACTTGTTGAAAGCACATGTATATACAAAAAAAAGAGTGCCTGGATTCATGCATAGTTCAAGTCAAGCCCATTTCGAGACTTGCCTTATCGCATTGTTGCGTAACCGGCTTAGATAATGTAGGTGTCATCTCGGCCTGCTTTATAAAATGATCAACAGCACTGGTGATCTGCCCATGCCCCCCGGCTGAGCGAGGTTTACAAGATAGAGGATCAATGCCCCCTTGTGCAGAGGGACCGAGGGTCATAATAGTGTGCAATGAGGGATCAGAATGAGTAGAAACCAAACTGAGCGAACCAAGGTTCAGAGGTAGGGTCTTCGAGGAGCCCGACTCCCACACTCCCGTAAGGGATGGAGGTATGCTCCACGAAAGGCACATTGCCTTCAGAAGAAGAAGCGAAGAAGGAGAGCTAGTCTACCGTGACAATTTTTCCCTGATGAGGGAAGCGAATGACACGGAAGAGGGACGAAGCCACGGTACGCATGGCATATGTCCAACTCCAGCCTAGAAGGAGGTTGTAAGTAAGATTTGTGTCCACGACCTCAACTTCCACTTCAACGGTTTTCCCTTCTAAAGTAATCGGCAATCGTTGAAGGATACCATAAGGACGTGATTCTCTACCATCAAAGGCTTCCAACATCGTGGGAGACTGGCTCAAAGTCGGGGACCCGACCACTTTCCAACAAGCAGCAGACATGATGCAAGTTGATGCGCCTTCATCAATAACCGCACGATGGATCATTTTCAAATTGATGATGACTTGTATGAGGAAGTCGATCTGATGAGGCAGCCTTGGGACATGGCTCTCGAGATCAAAGGTGATCAAATCTGAATCTGTCGGGTCGATGCCATCGATGGCCAATAGCAGGGACTTCCTCTGAGGGGGGCAGCTCTGGAGAACTTCTAAAGTGGACATAGCAGACGGAGCCTATGCTAAGTCCTCAACTATGCTATAGTGTTGGGAAGCACAAGCATTTGGGTTGTAAGATGATCTCTGGAGTACTCCTTTTGGAGGGGGTCGGATGGGCGTCTTAGTATTAGGTCTCTCGATGTGGAGCAGACCAGAACTGGACGGAGGAGCGCTCGAGGTGACCTTAGGCTCCTTCCTAGCGGATGACGGATATTCCTTTGTTCGAGTCGTTACATGAACGAGAATGGTTCCAGCCATGAACACTTGGGAACTGAAGGGAGATGAAGACGAAGAAGGATCGGCCACCATTTCAGTCTGTTGAGAGGGGAAAGGTTCTTTTAGAACCGCAGGAATCCTAGGAGCACCTTTCAACAAATGACTAACCTCAGATCGCCTTGGGTAGTCTTTGGTATAATAATCCTCATCACAGATAAGACAGGGAGACTTTGGTTTACGTTGGCTCCTTCCTCGAGTGGAGGTTTGGAGGTATCCTGTTTGGGTTGCTCAGACTTATTCTTCGCTTTCCCCTTTTTATTTCCTTTCGAGGCCTTGTTCGTCGTGGTGGACTTAACCGTGTTAACCTCGGAAGTACTTCTAGAATTAGAACCACGCTGAGAAGTGTTTTCGTTAGAAGAATTCGATTTTTGCTTCCCAGGGTTTGAAGATGATTTTTTCGACGACGAATTTATAGAGCCAATAACCCCATCAACATATGGCTTTGGTGGATCTTTGGATGTACCGGGTCTCGGGGCATCAGGAAAATACTCATATAAAGTACCTGACTAAGAATAAACTAAGTCAAGGTACTGGGCACATGCGATAGCTTTCTCTTCAGTCACACAAGTTCCCATAGCAATGTCCCGTGCGATCTTAGGGACAAAGGAAGTTGTGAACTAATTGGTGAGGAGTTGATCAGGAATCCAGAACTTGATCAACCGAAGACGCCGTCTCCATTCATGTATATGATCAGAGATGTGCGTAGCCGTGTCCTTCTTGAGAGACATAAGGAGATGCATTCTCGTCTCGTACCGAATGGGTAACTGAAAATGAGTGAGGAATGCCATTGCCAATGAATTGAAATCTTGAAAATACACACAGATCAATTCAATGTACCATTTAGCAGTGAAGCCGGTGAGAGTCCTTTGGAACAGGCGAAGCTGAACTGAATCGTCAAGCCATGAATTGGACAAATACCAAAGGTGGTAAGTCATTACACGGGCTTGAGGATCCTCTCCAGCTTTGGCGTCAAATTTGGGACAATCGTCGCGGGTATCTTGGTTGGAACCGGTGGCCATTGTGGATTATGCAAGATAGGATCATTGGTTAGTTTTGACACATCGGGCAGTTCCAACGTTGCTAGAAATTGTAGCTGAGGGTTGAAAGACATCTGCGGTTGTGGATATGAGGTAGGGCCAGAGTTCCACCCAGTTGCTGGTTGCCCCCATTGACTTTGTCCAGACGGGCCAGGTCCAAAAGGACCTTGTATGTAGGGACTCTGCCCGTAAGGGTGATATCCATAACCGGACGGTTGATTCTAGATCTGCCCCCCAGCGCCCCATTGGTTACCATATTGACCTGCTGGAGCAACATTTCGTTGCTGGTAATTTTGATAAGGGGTGACCTGCGGCTGTTGATAATTTTGATACGGGGCAAACTGAGTTTGCCTCTAGGGTTGCTGGTATCCATACAGTTGTTGGGCTCCATATTGAGCCTGGGAACCAGGTTGTGTTTTTGTAAGAAGGTTGGCATTGAAACCCACCTTGCAGCTGGAGACCAGTTTGAGTCTGGGGCTGAAAACCAGGTTGAGCTTGAGAAGCAGGGACCATCTGTATGCCCGTTGAGCAGGCCGAGTGAGATGTCCTTGGGAAGACTGAGGATGGGCCATCTGGCCGGAAGTTTGTCCTGGTTGGGTTTGGGACAGAACTACTTGCCTAGAAGGTTGAGCTTGCTGGGTGTTCGGTTGTCCTTACGCAACTGAGGGTTGTCCTTGTGGACTAGATGGCTGACTAGGCTGAGCAGTGGGCTGGCCTTGCTGCATGTAAGGCTGGCCACCCTGCCCAGTAGGGTACCCTTGCTGGATTCCAGGTTGTCCTTGTTGCGCGTAAGGTTGTCTCGAATTCCCGTAGGGTTGACCCGAAGGGTATCCCTGCTGGACTCCAGGTTGTCCTTGTTGAGCATAAGGTTGTCCCGGGTTTCCAGAAGGTTGCCCAAGATAGGTAAAAGACGGACCACCATAGGCCAAAGGTTGTCCCTGGGAGGGTTGTCCTTGTGAACCTCCAAGTTGCGCTGGATAGGTTTGGCCATAATACTGCTACACATAATTAGGCTGCGTGTAGGCTGGATGACCTTGGTATGATAGTCCTTTGTGCGGAATCACTTGATTCGGATGGAATTTCCCTCCACCATAACCAGTGGTACCCAAGCGACATTCAACAGAATTGAAGCCTCAACAACGGGCTGAGCTGGCAAGGAGGTATACAAATTATGACCGATAGGGTCATAATAAGGGCCTTGTGTGCCTGGATTTTGGACAGCATGCAAGTATAGAGAATATGCCCCCCTGCTAGAATGGCACTAGAAGAAGGCGAGGCACTGCTTGCAGGATGAACAATTCTGGCAGCATGTGCCAACTGACCACTATGCAGTGGACCGTGGGACGGGCCGACAATAGTAGTTATGATGGAAGATGCCATAACGACACTAGCAACCAGAGTTGAGGATGTGACACAAATGGTCGGATTGGTCGGAACTGGCGTGACAACGGTATTGTGAACTTGGGAAAAAAAAATATCGCATAGTGGGAATGATGTTATGATCCCACATGGTACCAGAAGAGGAGTTCCTAAAGCCCATGGCATCCCTCAGAGCTCTATAGTGCGCAGACACTATAATACCAAGAGGGGTAATAGTGTAGGGCGTAAATATGACCGGGGACGTGGCCGGGATATGAGTCTCAATACTTGACACAACAGGTGTTTCACTCGCTACATGAGATGTGTCCTCCATATCAGAAGAAGCCATCAGGGTCGAAACACCAGTAGGAATAGAGGGAAAATCCTCTTCTTAAGGTTCCCAAACAGGGTTCCAAAACAGATCATGAAGCTCGTCCTCTCGAGCATGAGAGCTCAACGGTTGGACACTTGGAATAACAGGAAAAGTGTCACCACAAACCGGTGTCTTAGGAGTAGCAGCAGAAGGAGACCCTTGGTCACTAGGGATGGGAGATCGGATCGATGTATCCACCAGGATGATTGAATTCAAAAAATCCTAGACAAGCTAACGGAGAAAGACCCTACTAAAAACTAAAGCAAACAAGATCTAACAAGGTAAATGTAATCGTCGTCGAAAAAATTTTAAGACATTAGGACACAACTTGACCTTTTCATGTTTTAAGAGTCGAGAAAAGGACAAAAGATTACTCTAGTCGCCTTTGAATATTTAGTGACCCGAAGTGACAAATCCTCAAGTGAGCCTTTTCTTTTAAGGAGTCCGAAAAGGATCAAAAAGTGACTACTCTGGAGAAACTAGGCAAGGGGTTTACCAGATAATTTGTACAACAACATATACACCTTAGCAATCATATGAAAACCAAGAACTTTCCGTACAGCAGTCAATCTTCCCGAATGATGTGTTCAGTGTGTTACAGGCTGTAAGGCGGTAGACACGGCTTCTTGTGGATCAAGGATGATAACCTAGTGGAGTCTCCCCATATATACTCGACGGTACGTGGGAGCACAAGTCCGTACTAGACCACAGTTGAGTCACAAAAGGAGG
>APFE031088440.1:0-21006 GCA_000404065.3 Pinus taeda | reverse complement strand
TAATTTCAGGGTTGAAATTTTCTTATTAATTTAATATAATTAAATTAATGTATCATAATATTGAGACATTAATTACTAGTTATTATATTTAAATTAAATGAACTTACTTTATGAAACTTTTAAAATAAACACATAATTTAATTAGAATATCCAAACCCTCATCTTATATTCTTGAAATAAAGTTTATAATTTGGTCAACCTCATGTTTATAATCTTGAAATTAATGAACTGTTAATTATTCGTCCGACTGAATTTTCCAATATTGTTATTCATTCGCTAACATTTTCATTCTGAAATTTTGTGCCGAGATATAATTTGGAAATGTATGCTGACGTCAAACCATTTTAAGCATGGCTGATTTTTCCAATATCGTTATTCATCTGCTGACATTTTCATTCTGGAATTCTGCGCTGAGATGTAATTTGGAAAGGAGTAGTCTAACAAGGCAGAGGAATTGCCTGGTTTCCATCGTCGCCTAGAAAAACATCCGGCTCCGGCCATCGGCAATTCCTCCGTCGTTTGCCAGCTCCGTCGCCCTCCGTCACTTCATAAAAGCAGACTCTAATTGTTCTATGTTTTTACCCTTTTATAGGCATATTTTCTAGTCATTTACAGTATGCTAGTCGTAGGATCCAAATACAAATCCATCATACTAAACCCATCTTTTAAGCTGCAATTTGTACAACGGATTTAGATTTGTAATGCTTCCACCTTTTTTTGTGTTGGGCTATAAAAGGAACTGCTCATAGCAAGCACACAAAATGTCCTTAGATCCATAGTATGCTAATGTTTCATATAAATAAATTCTATCAGAAGACGCAAAGGAATAGTAAAGCTAAGACATACAGTAGTTATGAGAGGAAGGAGGAAGGATCCTGCAGCAACAAGGAATACAATCTACATGTAGCTCTTTTCCTTGACTGCTTGGCGGGCCAGGAGTCTAGAGGCAAGGGAACTTCCCAGCATTGAAGACAACATAAATGTTGCAAATATGAACCCATGGGGAATATCCTGTTCATTTGGGCTCAGAGAAGGTGTCCAAAGAAATACAAATGTGTACATTGAACCTTCAAATAAGGACTGTATAGCTCCTGGCAATGCAATCTTCTCATCTACTCGCCAAAATGAGCAACATAGTTGTCAAGACTAAACATAAGGAAAATCTCTACCATCTTCTGTCTATCTGACGTATAGTTAAAAAAAGGCAAGATATTTGGAGATGACAGAGTTTAAACACTTACCTAAAGCAATAGTTGTGGCAACACCCTTGAACTGAGTAAGTAGATCCTTATTCTCCGAAGGATCTCCATAGTTCTCTGTCCAGGTGGAGAAGATAATGGTCATCCCTATAGCTAAGAAGCATGCTGCAGCATCAAACGGAGAAACTGGACCAAATCCTAGAGTGTTAGCAAGGGTATTGGCAAACAACCTAGAGAGAATGGCTACAAGACCATTGCCAAGGAATATTGCCTTTGAAAAGGTGAATGATAACCATTGTGGATCAAAACTCCTCTGCAAGAAACAAAGAAACCCTCAAGTGACCAAAATATCTTAGCATATGCCTTGCTAATTTTTCTTATATTTCTTTCTACAAAAAGTAAAAATTGTCTTCAGATTTCAAGCCAACTCCAACAACACATTAATGAGAGAGAGAAACTACATGCTATGCAAAATAATTCTAAATACACCAGGTCTTTCAGTATTGCTGCATGCACGTGATATAAACATGCAAAAACTACCCCAACTTTCTGTGCAAGATGGATATATTCATTACCTTGAAATGTTCAGCAACAAGCCAAGATTCAAAATCTGAAAATAGAAGAGATGTGGCAATGCCTCCAAGAATACGGCCAATCATCAATATTTTGTACTCAGGAGAATGCTTTGTAATACAACTCAATATATACGTTATGCAGTATGTTATACAAGCCATTTTCCGACCCCTGCAGATAGAACAACATATTAGAATATATCTATTTTATTAGTTATTTTTGTTCTCAGTAATTGCGACAATACAGGTGCACAACTACAAACCATACGGAGTGTTAATACCTTACTGTTTATCAGCTAAAGATCCCACAATCGTGCCAAATAACATAGATGACCCGAAGCCTGCAATGAAGAGTCTTTCAATATCTCCTTTGCCGAAACCATACGTGTTGTAAAGATAGTAAACATAGGGTCCTTGTAACCAATCTCCAGCTACGTTACAATGAAAAGAGAAACCATTAGGCGGAGGAAAGTGTCGGGTTATTATTATCAGAATGAGTAAGCCAATAACGTCCAATTCTGTAGAGTATCTCTATTTCATGAATGCCTTGTCAGCAGATGAACTCGGATATCAACCAACCACTTAATAACTTACTAGGCAAAACCAAAGAAGATTTACATCATAAACCCAAAACTTCTAGAATTACGAAGTTAAATAACTAATGATTCAATTTGTACGATATCAATCCTATAAGCATACTAATCTATAAACAGGTCAAATTACAACAATAACCCCTACTGATAAAACACACATGGACAGTCAACAATATTTCCTTTCAACCTGGAGTTGGTTCACCAGTAAGGTTGAAAATATGTCAAGCCAAAGAAAGACTGCCTTTTGTGGTGTCGGGGTATGCTTTTCTTAATACTTTGAGTGAAAATGAAAAAAAAAGTGAACTTTCCTCACTGGATATTGACAGGAATTTGACAACTATTGGAGCCACGACTTCAAAACTTGGTTGAAATTGGCAAAGAGAGTGGAAAAATTGTCTTCTAGCACATGTTACAACATAATTTTTTTTTGTGTGACCCTCATTGAATCTTCTGAGCCCTTTATTGATGCTTATATCATTGGTAGTCATAATTAAACAGGGCAAGGAAACCGAGGCAATTAGAATCTCAGAGTTAAAAAATTTAAAAATGTTCCTTGGGCATAAATGATAATATTCATGCAAAAATCCCAATCTATGCATTTGAATTCCTGTGGAACGTGCCAAAATGAGAATGTAGCAGGTGCAATTAAAAGTCGAAACATCAAACAAGGGCTATGAAATTGGAAAGAAGGCAACCCAAGATGTTACCTAAAGGGCTTTAGTGCTCCTTCTTTGGTCTCTTGAGCACTGAATGAAAAGCTCACTGAAATTTGAGCACTGTGTTAGATTCAGTCTCTTCAGCCCTCCGTCAGAGATCAAAATCTCTTTTGTTACATTTCATTTTAGGGGTCTCATTCTTGTTTAGTCATTTGCATTCCATTAGGAGCATCGATCTTTTGACGGAAGGGTCTTTTCACTCATACCCCTCATGTCATATACCTATGACATGAAATGCAACAAAAGGGATTTTGATTTCTGACGGAGGGCTGAAGAGACCGACTCTAACATTGGCTCCAATGGGGATGGTAACTCCTTGGAGGTGCCAAGGACCGCAGATCTTTGGGAGAGCAGACAGTGCCTTCAGCCATTGGGCAATGGAGTCAAAATACGAAAACTGACATTATGCAGACTGACCCTGACTCAAGACTAAAACTGAAAACCATAATAAAACCAAACATGACTAAATCATAACTAACAAAATGGAAAGATACTCATATTTGAGCTTATTCATCAAACCTACTATAATTGTTCTTTTCACCACCCGATCAAGTGAAATGGAATAGCCAATGCAACCATGTAAGCATCCTGGCTGGTATTTGATTTCTTCCCAAATGCTTTCTGATGCGCAGGAAAAGGGAAGAATCGAAAGGCAACTCCCATGGAAACTTGGAATCAAGTTGACTGCTGATAAACTTGTAAAGCATGAATTGAATGGATGACTTCAAGAATACTGCGAAAGGATATTCATAAACATCGCTATTGATTTCCATTAGCACATTACTGCTCTGGTCCAAGTAGTCTTCATAGCTGGATATTAAGATTTTCCTCACATCGGTGCTGTCTTTCTTTGGTGACAGCAATAGGTTGTCAAAAGGGAATTTCGTGAATAACCAAACTCTGTTGCTGATTCCAAACAGAATAGAAGTCTCCTTTATCAATCTCCTCCTATGACTGCAAACCTTGGTATGGGCTATGCAATGAAAAATAGCAAACATCATGCAACACACGAGCAATAGGATCACAAAAAATTTGAGAAGACTGTTGCGATGTATCCATTAAAAATGTATGACATCCTACTGGTTGTTCATCTTTTTCTTTAGAGATATTATGAATATTCTGCCTTATAAACTGAAATGCTTCGAAACAAAAGGGTACAGAATCCTCTTGCATCATTAAATCATGTATTTTGGCTTCCATGCCTTCATCTATAATCTGATCTTCTATTGTGTTTGGTGGCTGCAAATCTGGTGCTGGGGAGGGTTTTGTATCCAAAATGATTTCATCAATCATTTCAAGGGAATATTTCTCATTAACAACTTGCTCAAGAATTTCGCTATCTGTCTCATCCTCAACATTAAAACTAAGAGATTGTTGATTTCCTACACGCTGCTCATTTGAAGATTTACTATGCAATTTACCCTTCAAAAACTGAAATGATTCAAAACAGAAAGGTAGGAAATCTTCTTGTATCATTTGATCATATGTGCCAGCTTCCATGTCTTCATGTGCAACTTGACAATCAATGGCATTTGGGGGCTGGAAATCTGAATATGAGAAGTCTTGAACAAGGTTTTTATTGCCCTCAAGATGGTCCAGATCAAGACTTGTTGACAGTTGATTTCTGATTGCATGGAAATTGTCTCTGATGAACTGAAATGAATCAAAACAAAAAGGAAAAGATCCTTCACTTACTTCATGTCCATTTTCAAGACTCAAAACTAAAACTACATGCCTGGGATATCCATGAAATCTTCCCAGAGCATCCCTGAAATGGCCAGCAAGTCCCCGAGTCCCTGATGAAGTTCTCAGCAGTTTGTGTACATTTACTAGGGTTCCCCAAGTGCCTGAAATGCCAGAACAACTGGTAACCAGTTTTCTTTTAGTGGGGGGCGGCGAGAAGGTCCCTGTTCAACATAATGATTAAGCTATTAATTCTTTCAATGAGTTCAGATGTCAAACAAAATTTGTTTAGAGATTCTGGAACAACTCTTGTTGCTCAAGAAGCTAACCATCACTGTTAGACCATTTGTAAACAAGGTGTATCTCAACCAGCCTATGAGGATGCTCTTCTAGAACCATGTCTTCATCGAATGCGGTTACACAGCTTCGTAGAGGAATTTCATATCTCCTTTCACTATTAGCTTCTGATATCTTCTTTCAATGCCTAACTTCAGACCCATGAGGAGGCCTTTTGTGACTTGTCTTTACCACATTTTTAAAAATTTTACTCAGGCATTGACAAAAAATATGTGTCCCTCCTCTCCTCCTTTATAATTTCCTCCACTGTCCGACTTTCCCCTTTGATGCTTTGTCAAATTTTAATTTTACTCAACTTGCTGGTTGGTTTCAAATGAAATCCTTTCTGGTTTATGAGAACCATATTTTTTTACCCTTAAGCATAGATTGAAAACAACTTTCCAAGCTCTTGTTTTTGATGAGATCCCTTTCTGCCTTCTCCATGTACCACACACCTTTGATATGTTCATGTCTTCTACAGTCTCTCTAATCACTGCTTTGATTTTTAGCTTCACTTGTTTCTCTAAATTACTCTACAGAGCCTATGTTCATTATTGAAGATCTTAATGGATGCTCCTTGAAGATGCTTGACCTAATTCATTGCAGTTTATTTTTTTAATAATATATGCTTTCCCTTTTTCAAGATGCATCAGTAAAGATTTGTAGTCTCTTTATCCTTACATAAGTACATGAAAGTCTATTAACTTGCGTTCTCATGTCCCATTTTTCCTTCTATTGACTTTTCAAATAACCTTAGAATTTGGGAGAAGGCTTAACTAGCCTAATGTTTTTGATAATGTAGATGTAATGTTGTTTGGAGAACATTAGTTTATAACATATCCAATTTTGTCTCCCCTGGCCTGAAAAATTAACTGTTGTGATGTTTTTGTGAGCTATAAATACAATGGAGCTCATAATTGTTTGGAACATGTAACCACTCCTTATTTACGAGGGATTCTAATGGATTATTAGAGCTTTGGTTCCACATTTCCTCTTTTTTGGTTGTCCATGCTTAAAGTTTTTATATTCCTTTGAATATTTGGTCATCAGTGTAGGGCAATCTATGTTATGTGTGGAATTGCCTAATATATACAAGCATTGACAAATTAAAATGGTAATTTGTATATCAACTACTTTATTTTAGATTGGCTTTTTCCTCAACTTTTTTGTTTAGGAGATAAGATAAGATTACAATAAGATAAGATGGGAGAAGGCAGCAATTATTGATTGTCTTGAAGTTTCTTTGTTTATTCAATCACTGTACCTAAATGAATCTATTTATCTTTTAATAATGTTGAAATGGGATGAGACCAGATAGTCTACATTTGGTGCATCTACATGCAGTTTATTGGGTCAAATCCTACAATATATTTTTGCACAGACAGATTTGTCTTTGTGGTCCTTTGATGACCACCTTGAATTTGCCTTCGAAACACCACAACTTGCTATTATTAGCCTTAAATATAGTTTTAGGTGATTGACTTAGTTGTGTCTCTCCATGAATGTCAATTGTTTTACTTTTGCTGAAACAACTCTGCTTAACTTATTGTTGTCTATTTTGTCCTTGCTTGACGAAAAATTACTCTCTATCTCATATATTAAGGACAAGAAATAAAATAGCTAATGGTTATGTGTGTCTGTGTGAGAGAGAAAGAGTGTGTGTGATAGCCATTCATACTCTACCCAAGAAATAACAAACAAGGATACAAATAATTATTATTTTGTCATGAAGGCTTTTACAGGAAGTGAACTTTGGACCTTATTATGTTGGCATGCAGGTGTCAAGGCTCAAGTTGCATCAATTGAACAAGCAACTGTTGAAACTCCTGAAAAGGTTGAAGCCCTAGTGGTTGTTGTAACTGGACCTTCGAGAGGAATTGGCAAAGCCATTGCTCTGTCACTAGGTAGAGCAGGCTGTAAGGTGCATACTTATATCATTGCCTACTTAATACATGCAATTACAATGGTTGTTTGCACTCATTTATGATAAACTATTTACATATTTATTTATTAGAAAAGGAAGAGGGGACAAATGATGCAACAAGATGTGATGAAACTTTCTCTCTTGTTGATTTAGATGAATATAATGCATGAGGAATAAGGCGAGTTGTTTTTGCACTATTAGGAGATGCAATATTTTAATTTTGTAGATGGTCTCTGTTTAATACATGACCTTTTTTCATTGTGTTTGACATGACAAAGGAAATTCCTTGTAATTCTAAGAAGGGAAAAGTGTTGGACGTTTGACAATGAATTATGTAAATATGAGTAATAATTGTATTAGTTACTACTAGTTAGTTTTATACCGAAACAATAGTGATGTAATGGAGGAGGCTTGTATAAAACTAGTGAATGCTCGAGAAATGTAATTGTGGAGAATCATTCTTGAATTAATAGAGATTCCAATCCCTTGCCCGTGGATGTTTCCTTCACACCCTGTCAAGGTTTTACCACGTAAATCCTGTGTTGTTATTTGTGTGTTTGAATTCAATTTTCCAGTTAGTTGTGAGCTTTTCTTGGTCAATGTATAACTGAATGTTTATTTTCTTTCCTCATTTCCCCTATTCGAACTACAATTGGTATCGGAGCATTAGTTGAGTTTTTGAAGAGCTAAGAGCTGTGAATGACGGGGATGTAAGTGCTCTACGTGACGAGGAGGAGTCTGGAATGGGAGGCCAGTTTCCACCTACGTGAGTAGAGTGTCCATCTACATGCGTGGAGGAGGCCCTGTATTGTTACGTGCTGCCAAAGTAGCCTACCACAGTTGTGAAGGCTCTGCGTGTGCGTGAAGGAGAGGTTCACCTACGTGGAGAAGCCCATTTGCCTGCGTAAAGGCAAGGAGGAGACACTGGTGAAAGTTCACTGCCCTGCGCCATTGCTGCATGGAGAAGCCCATTTGCCTACATGAACTGCCTGCGTGAAGGCAAGGAGGAGACACTGGTGAAAGTTTGAAGTAGAGATTCACTTCCCTGCGTGAACTGCCTGCGTGAAGGCAAGGAGGAGACGCTAGTGAAAGTTTGAAGTAGAGGTTCACTGCCCTGCGTGAACTAGCTGCGTGAAGGAGAGAAGGAGACGCTGGTGATAGCTTGAAGCAGCCAAACTCCATCTCTGCTTGTGCTACCACTACGGTCCCCAAACCTATGTTGAGGCCCTGTCCAGAGTAACGGTGTGCAAGGGAGGACTGCGTGCAAGAAAAAAAATGTTGGGAGACCGTGCCCTCTGCATGCTGGTCATGGAAGTTTTCCATTGCCCAGAAGAAGACGTTATCCAGAAGAAGACGCTAGTGAAAGCTTGCATGGACCCTTTGCCTGACTACTGAGACACTATGTGGACCACTGCTCTCTGTGTGGACTGGCAAGGAGGCCTATTTGTTGCTTACAAAGAAGTTGTATTCTCTGCGTACTGGTACAAGAAGCAAGAGCCGCTACCCAGTGAAAGACCCTGTCACCGGAGAAGGAAACCTGCAATTGCTGGCCAACATTTGTGTGCTGCAAGAGCTTGATCAACAAATATGGATCTAGGTATTTTTAATGCTTGAGAGAAATTTATTTTTCCAGAAAATTTTCAAAAATTAAAAAAAAATAAAAATAAAGGGGTAGATTTATTCAAATTTTGGAGGAAAGAACTTCAAGAAAATCAAATCAGAAATTTTGTTGAAAACAAATAAAAGGAGTTGATTTATTCAAATTTGGAGAAAAAAAATCAAAAAAATCTATCTTGTTTTCACAAAAACAAAGGGTTTGAAATGAAAGAAAGGGTTTGCAAATAATAATAAAAAAAATTGCTGAAGGGTTATCTTTTGGGGAGTTATTTTCTTTACACAAAAGTTTTTTTTAAGAAAAATATAAACCCTAGTTGAAAGACTGAAGATTGAAACCCTAGAAAAATGGCCAAGATGTTGAATGCAAAATTCGAGGTGGAGAAATTCACTGGAAAGAGCAATTTTTCTCTTTCGAAACTGAAGGTTAGAGATCTCCTTGTTCAACAAGGGTTGCACAAGGTATTGGATGGGGCAACTAAGAAACCTGCAACCATGACTGATTCAGAATGGGAGGACTTGGATGCCCGAGATCTCAGTACCATCAGGTTATGCCTAGCGGATGAGGTTCTCTTCAACATTGTTGAAGAGAGTACAACTTCAAGATTATGGGAAAAACTAGAAAAAATCTATATGACAAAGTCATTAACCAATAGAATTTATCTGAAAAAGGTAGTTGTAGAGTCTTCAAATGAAAGAAGGTTAAAAAGTTGCAAAACATTTGAATGTTTTTAATACACTTATATGCCAATTAACAGATATGGAAGTTAAAATTTAGGAAGAAGATAAAGCCATAACCTTGTTGTGTTCTCTGCCCAAATCATGGGATCACTTCGTAAATTCAATCAGCTTGAGCACTGTTGATTCTTTGAAGTTTGAATAAGTCGTGGGAGCTCTCTTGTATGAAGAAGTACGAAGGAAATCTAGTACTGAAACAACTACATCAAAAGCTATGGTAGCTAGAGGACACTCAAAGGAAAGAGGAGAAAAACTAAGGGGGTCTGCCATATCTAAATCGAAGGGAAATAAGTGTAAGGCAAAATGTTGGCACTGCAATAAAATTGGACACTTGAAGAAAGATTTTTGGAATCGAAAAGAATCCGATAACCCAAAGAAGGAAGCGAATCAGGTCGATTCGGGTATGATAGACAAAGTTTTATCTGTTGAAGAAGTATGTATGATAGATGAAACTTAACCTGAATGTAATGTCTCTCAGGGTTTAGAAAGCTAGCTATTAGACTATGGTGCTTCTCATCACGTGTGTCCACACAGAAATTGGTTTACTTCGTATGAAAATGTAAATGGTAGTTCTATGTTTATGGGTAATAATATGTCATGTCAGACTGTTGGGATGGGGAATATCAGGATTAAGATGTATGATAACACAGTTAGAACATTAACTAGTGTTAGACATGTACCTGTTTTGAAGAAAAATTTGATTTCTTTGGGAGTGTTGGATTCAGATGGTTATAAGTTTATAGGTCAAGAGGGCATCTTGAAAGTCTTTAACGGAGCCCTAGTGGTTATGAAAGCAGAAAACGTCGAAAATCTTTACAGGTTAAAAGGAAGTACTCAGCTCAGTGAAGCAGTGGTTGCGTCAGAAAAGGAAGAAGCAGGTACTCGTCTATGGCATCATCGATTAGGTCATATGAGCAAGAAAGGTCTTCAGATACTGATGAAACGTAAATTTCTTCCCGATCTGAAATCCTTGAAGTTAGATTTCTATAAACATTGTGTGCATGGAAAACAATGTAAATCGAGATTTAAAGTTGGAAATTATAATAGTAAAGATATTTTAGACTATATTCATTCTGATCTGTGGGGACCATCCCCTGTTGTATCACATGGAGGTGCTCTATATTTTTTAATGTTTATTGATGATTTCTCCCATAAAGTTTTGGGTCTTTATGATAAAAAAAGAAAGTTGATGTATTCAATGTCTTTAAACAATTTAAAGCAATGGTATAGAAAATAACAGGAAAATCTATTAAATGTTTAAGAACTGACAATGGTGGTGAATTCACTTCAATTGAATTTGAACAATACTGTAAGGATGAGGGAATTATTAGACACAAAACTACTATTTAGACTCCTCAGCAAAATGGTGTTGCTGAGCATATGAATCGAACTCTTATGGAAAGAGCCAAAAGCATGATCAGCAATGCTAACTTGCAAAAGGAGTTGTGGGCAGAAGTAGTATCTACTGCTTGTTATTTAGTTAACAGATCACCTTTAGTAGCAATTAATTGTAAAATTCCTAAAGAAGTTTGGACAGGTCAATCTTGTGATTATTCACATTTGAGGATATTTGGTTATGATGCTTATTCTCTTATTCCTAAAAGTCAACGTTCAAAATTAGATCCAAAATCGAAATGTTATGTCTTTGTTGGGTATGACTATGCAGTAAAAGGATACAAGTTGTGGGATCCCACATTGCAGAACATAGTCATTAGTAGAGATGTAACATTTGATGAATCTTCTCTTTTAAAATCAAATGTTGAAAGAATTTAACAGGAACAGGTATCGCCAAATCAACGAGTTCAGTTGGAGGCTAGACCTTTCAATGAAAGTCAAAAGGAAGGAGAGACTTCTAGATAAAAAGGTGTTGAAGACACAAAAGAAGTTGTTGAAGCTTCTAAACTAGTTCAACAACTAGTCGCTCTAGGAAGGTCTACAAGGGAAAGGAAATCTCCCAAAAGGTATGAAGATTCTGCTTCATCTTTTGCTTTGATTACTGAAGATGGGGAACCTTCTTGTTATCAGGAAGTAGTAGATGATCCAGATAGCAAAAAATGGAAAACGACTATGGAAGAAGAAATGGATTCCTTAGCCAAGAAAAATACCTGGGATCTTGTAGAGCTTCCTGAAGGGAGAAGTGTTGTTGGATGCAAGTGGGTCTTCAAACTGAAACGGAAATTTGATGGAAATATTGAAAGGTATAAGGCAAGACTGGTAGCAAAAGGGTATTCTCAAGTTGAAGGTATAGACTTTCATGAGATTTTTTCTCCAGTTGTAAAACTTATTTCTATTCGTACTGTGTTGGCACTAACTGCGTTACTTAATCTTGAGTTAGAATAGTTAGATGTTAAAATAACTTTTCTACATGGTGCTTTGAATGAAGAGATATATATGGAACAGCCAAAAGGTTGTGTACAAGGTCGCAACAGAAGATTAGTTTGCAAACTGAGGAAATCATTGTATGGTCTGAGGCAGTCTCCCAGAGAATGGTACAAGAAGTTTGATTTCTTCATGGTGAGCCAGAAATTTATAAGAAGTGAGCATGATCGTTGTGTATACTTCAAAAGTTTCAATGGCATATTCATTATCTTAGCTTTGTATGTTGACGATATGCTTATTGCAAGAAAAAGCATGGAAGAGATCAACAGGTTAAAGGCTCAGCTCTCTAGGATGTTTGATATGAAGGATCTTGGAGCAGCAAAACATATATTGGGCATGGAGATACACAGAGACAAGAAAAATGGTAAGATTTGGTTATCATAGAAGAAGTATGTGGATAAAGTACTTGAAAAGTTCTGTATGAACAATGTGAAACTTGTTAATGTTCCATTAGCTTCCCATTTTAAGCTTTCTTCGGTTTTGAGTCCTAGAACTGATGAAGAAAAGCAGTATATCTCTCATGTACCATATGCAAATCCTATAGGCAACTTAATGTATGTGATGGTATCTACAAGACCTGACATTTCACATGCAGTTGGAGTTGTTTGCAAGTTCATGGCAAATCCAGGTGAAGAACATTGGTGAGCGGTGAAATGGGTGCTTCGATATCTAAGAGGCACAAGTGACCACTGCATCGTCTTTGGTGGTAGTGAAGGATCAGTCTACAGATATGTAGATGTTGATTATGCAGGTGATTTGGACAAAAGAAGATCTACTATAGGTTATGTATTTACTCTTGCAGGTGGTGCAATTAGTTGGATGTCAAAGCTTCAAGAAACAGTTGCATTGTCCACTACCGAAGCTGAATATATAGCTGCTTCAGATTCCAGTAAAGAAGCAATCTGGTTAAAGGGTCTGCTTGATGAGATTGGAAGGACGCGGGAGAAAGTGGATGTACTTTGTGACAGTCAAAGTGCTATTCACTTGGCTACAAATCCTGCTTATCATAGCATAACCAAGCACATTGATGTAAGGTATAATTTTTTGAGACATGTGATCGAAGGCGGAAAAGTAGCTCTTCAAAAGGTCCATATGCGAGAGAATTGTGTAGACATATTCACAAAGCCAGTTACAGTAGAGAAGCTTCAATGGTGTTTAGCTTCTCTTGGCTTGCAGAAAAGATGATGAATGGGCATGGGCAAGGGATTAGGAAAATTGTTGTCAAGGTGGAGTTCGTTGGAATTTTGACAACGAATTATGTAAATATGAGTAATAATTGTATTAGTTACTACTAGTTAGTTTTATACTGAAACAACAGTTATGTAATGGAGGAGGCTTGTATAAAATTAGTGAATGCCCGAGAAATGTAATCATGGATCATTGTTGAATTAACAGAGATTCCAATCCCTTGCCTCGTGGATGTTTCCTTGACACCCTGTCAAGGTTTTACCACGTAAATCATGTGTTGTTATTTGTGTGTTTGAATTCAGTTTTCCAGTTAGTTATGAGCTTTTCTTGGTCAATGTATAACTGAATTTTTATTTTCTTTCCTCATTTCCCCTATTCGAACTACAATTGGTATCAGAGCATTATTTGAGTTTTTGAAGAGCTAAGAGTTGTGAATGATGGGGCTGTAAGTGCTCTGCGTGACGAGGAGGAGTCTGGAACGGGAGGCCAGTGTCCAGCTACGTGAGTAGAGCGTCCATCTACATGCGTGGAGGAGGCACTGTATTGTTATGTGTTGCCAGAGCAGCCTGCCGCAGTTGTGAAGGCTCTGCGTGTGTGTGAAGGAGAGGTTCACCTACGTGGAGAAGCCCATTTGCCTGCGTGAACTGCCTGTGTGAAGGCAAGGAGGAGACGTTGGTGAAAGTTTGAAGTAGATATTCACTGCCCTGCGTGAACTGCCTGCGTGAAGGCAAGGAGGAGATGCTGGTGAAAGTTTGAAGCAGAGGTTCACTGCCCTGCGTGAACTACCTGCGTGAAGGAGAGAAGGAGACGTTGGTGACAGCTTGAAGCAGCCAAACTCCATCTCTGTGTGTGTTGCCACTACGGTCCCCAAACCTACGTTGAGGCCCTGTCCAGAGTAACGGTGTGCAAGGGAGGACTGCGTGCAAGAAAAAAATTGTTGGGAGACCGTGCCCTCTGCATGCTGGTCGTGGAAGTTTGCCACTGCCCAGAAGAAGATGTTGTCCAGAAGAAGACGTTGGTGAAAGCTTGCACAAACCCTCTACCTGACTACTGAGACACTGTGTGGACCACTGCTCTCTGCGTGGATTTCAAGGAGGCCCGTTTGTTGCTTACGAGAAGTTGTATTCTCTGCATACTGGTTGAAGAAGCAAGAGTCGTTGCCCAGTGAAAGACCCTGTCACTGGAGAAGGAAACCTGCGATTGTTGGCCAACCTTTGCGTGTTGCAAGAGCTTGATCAACAGATATGGATCTGGGTATTTTTAATGCTTGAGAGAAATTTATTTTTCCAGAAAATTTTCAGAAATTTAAAAACAATAAAAATAAAAGGGAGGATTTATTCAAATTTTGGAGGAAAGAACTTCAAGAAAATCAAATCAGAAATTTTGTTGAAAACAAATAAAAGGAGTTGATTTATTCAAATTTTGAGAAAAAAAAATCAAGAAAATCTTTCTTGTTTTCACAAAAACAAAGGGTTTGAAATGAAAGAAAGGGTTTGCAAATAATAATAATAAAAACTGCTGAAGGGTTATTTTTTGGGGAGTTATTTTCTTTACACAAAAGTTTTTTTTGAGAAAAATATAAACCCTAGTTGAAAGACTGAAGATTGAAACCCTAGAAAAATGGCCAAGATGTTGAATGCAAAATTCGAGGTAGAGAAATTCACTGGAAAGAGCAATTTTTCTCTTTGGAAATTGAAGGTTAGAGATCTGGTTGTGCAATAAGGGTTGCACAAGGCATTGGATGGGGCAACTAAAAAACCTGAAACCATGACTGATTTAGAATGGGAGGACTTGGATGCCCGAGATCTCAGTACCATCAGGTTATGCCTGGCGGATGAGGTTCTCTTCAACATTGTTGAAGAGAGTACAACTTCAAGATTGTGGGAAAAACTAGAAAAACTCTATATGACAAAGTCATTAACCAATAGAATTTATCTGAAAAGGCAGTTGTACAGTCTTCAAATGAAAGAAGGTTCAAAAGTTGCAGAACATTTGAATGTTTTTAATACACTTATATGCCAATTAACAGATATGGAAGTTAAATTTTAGGAAGAAGATAAATCCATAACCTTGTTGTGTTCTCTGCCCGAATCATGGGATCACTTCGTAACTTCAATTAGCTTGAGCACTGTTGATTCTTTGAAGTTTGAATCAGTCGTGGAAGCTCTCTTGTATGAAGAAGTACGAAGGAAATCCAGTACTGAAACAGCTACATTAGAAGCCATGGTAGCTAGAGGACGCTCAAAGGAAAGAGGAGAAAAACCAAGGGGGTCTTCCAGATCTAAATCGAAGGGAAATAAGTGTAAGGAAAAATGTTGGCACTGCAATAAAATTGGACACTTGAAGAAAGATTTTTGGAAACGAAAAGAATCTGATAACCCAAAGAAGGAATTGAATCAGGTCGATTCAGGTATGATAGAAAAAGTTGTATCTGTTGAAGAAGTATGTATGATAGATGAAACTTAACCTGAATGTAATGTCTCTAAGGGTTTAGAAAGCTCGATGTTAGACTATGGTGCTTCTCATCACATGTGTCCACACATAAATTGGTTTACTTCGTATGAAAATGTAAATGGTAGTTCTATGTTTATGGGTAATAATGTGTCATGTCAGACTGTTGGGATGGGGAATATCAAGATTAAGATGTATGATAACACAGTTAGAACATTAACTAGTGTTAGACATGTACCTAATTTGAAGAAAAATTTGATTTCTTTGGGAGTGTTGGATTTAGATGGTTATAAGTTTATAGGCCAAGATGGCATCTTGAAATTCTTTAACGAAGCCCTAGTGGTTATGAAAGCAGAAAAGATCGAAAATATTTACAGGTTAAAAGGAAGTACTCAGGTCAGTGAAGCAGCGGTTGCATCAGAAAAGGAAGAAGCAGGTACTCGTCTATGGCATCAGCGATTAGGTCATATGAGCAAGAAAGGTCTTCAGATACTGATGAAACGTAAATCTCTTCCCGGTCTGAAATCCTTGAAGTTAGATTTCTATTAACATTGTGTGTATGGAAAATAGTGTAAACTGAGATTTAAAGTTGGAAATTATAATAGTAAAGATATTTTAGACTATATTCATTCTGATCTGTGGGGACCATCCCCTGTTGTATCATATGGAGGTGCTCTATATTTTTTAATGTTTATTGATGATTTCTTCCATAAAGTTTGGGTCTTTATGATAAAAAAAGAAAGTTGATGTATTCAATGTCTTTAAACAATTTAAAGCGATGGTAGAGAAAATAACAGGCAAATCTATTAAATGTTTAAGAACTGACAATGATGGTGAGTTAACTTCAATTGAATTTGAACAATATTGTAAGGTTGAGGGAATTATTAGACACAAAACTGATATTTATACTCCTCAGCAAAATGGTGTTGCTGAGCGTATGAATCGAACTCTTATGGAAAGAGCCAAAAGCATGATCAACAATGCTAACTTGCAAAAGGAGTTGTGGGCAGAAGCAGTATCTACTGCTTGTTATTTAGTTAACAGATCACCTTCAGTAGCAATTAATTGTTAAATTCCTGAAGAAGTTTGGACAAGTCAGTCTTGTGATTATTCACATTTGAGGACATTTGGCTATGATGCTTATTCTCTTATTCCTAAAAGTCAGCGTCCAAAATTAGATCCAAAATCGAAACGTTATGTCTTTGTTGGGTATGACTATGCAATAAAAGGATACAAGTTGTGGGATCCTACATTGCAAAAGATAGTCATTAGTAGAGATGTAACATTTGATGAATCTTCTCTTTTAAAATCAAATGTTGAAAGAATTGAACAGGAACAGGTATCGCCAAATCAACGAGTTCAGTTGGAGGCTAGACCTTTCAGTGACAGTCAAAAGGAAGGATAGACTTCTGGAGAAAAAGGTGTTGAAGACACAAAAGAATCCGTGGAAGCTTCTAAACTAGTTCAGCGACCAGTCGCTCTAAGAATGTCTACAAGGGAAAGGAAATCTCCCAAAAGGTATGAAGATTTTTCTTCATCTTTTGCTTTGATTACTGAAGATGGGGAACTTTCTTGTTATCAGGAAGTAGTAGATGATACATATAGCGAAAAATGGAAAACGACTATGGAAGAAGAAATGGATTCCTTAGCCAAGAATAATACCTGAGATCTTGTAGAGCTTCCTGAAGGGAGAAGTGTTGTTGGATGCAAGTGGGTCTTCAAACTGAAACGAAAAGTTGATGGAAGTATTGAAAGGTATAAGGTGAGACTGGTAGAAAAAGGGTATTCTCAAGTTGAAGGTATAGAATTTCATGAGATTTTTTCTCCAGTTGTAAAACTTATTTCTATTCGTACTGTGTTGGCACTAACTGCGTTACTTTATCTTGAGTTAGAATAGTTAGATGTTAAAACAAATTTTCTACATGGTGATTTGAATGAAGAGATATATATGGAACAACCAGAAGGTTTTGTACAAGGTCGCAACAGAAGATTAGTTTGCAAACTGAGGAAATCAGTGTATGGTCTGAGGCAGTCTCCCAGAGAATGGTACAAGAAGTTTGATTTCTTCATGGTGAGCCAGAAATTTATAAGAAGTGAGCATGATCGTTGTGTATACTTCAAAAGTTTCAATGGCATATTCATTATCTTAGCTTTGTATGTTGACGATATGCTTATTTCAAGCAAAAGCATGGAAGATATCAACAGGTTAAAGGCTCATCTCTCTAGGATGTTTGATATGAAGGATCTTGGAGGAGCAAAACATATCTTGGGCATGGAGATACACAGAGACAAGAACAATGGTAAGCTTTGGTTATCATAGAAGAAGTATGTGGAGAAAGTACTTGAAAAGTTCTGTATGAACAATGTGAAACCTGTTAATGTTCCATTAGCTTCCCATTTTAAGCTTTCTTTGGTTTTGAGTCCTAGAACTGATGAAGAAAAGTAGTATATGTCTCATGTACCATATGCAAATCCTATAGGCAACTTAATGTATGCGATGGTATCTACAAGACCTGACATTTCACATGCAGTTGGAGTTGTCAGCAGGTTCATGGCAAATCCAGGTGAAGAACATTGGTGAGCGGTGAAATGGGTGCTTCGATATCTAAGAGGCACAAGT
The DNA here is from genome assembly GCA_000404065.3 of Pinus taeda. Lineage (NCBI taxonomy): Eukaryota > Viridiplantae > Streptophyta > Pinopsida > Pinales > Pinaceae > Pinus > Pinus taeda. The sequence continues at coordinate 2,993 of APFE031088440.1, read as the reverse complement.
GACCACTTCATCGTCTTTGGTGGTAGTGAAGGATCAGTTTGCATATATGTAGATGTTGATTATGCAGGTGATTTGGACAAAAGAAGATCTACTATAGGTTATGTATTTACTCTTGCAAGTGGTGCAATTAGTTGGATGTCAAAGCTTCAAGAAATGGTTTCATTGTCCACTACCGAAGTTGAATATATAGCTGCTTCAGATGCCAGTAAATAAGCAATCTAGTTAAAGGGTCTGCTTGATGAGATTGGAAGGACGCGGGAGAAAGTGGATGTACTTTGTGATAGTCAAAGTGCTATTCACTTGGCTACAAATCCTGCTTATCACAGCAGAACCAAGCACATTGATGTAAGGTATCATTTTTTGAGACATGTGATCGATGGCGGAAAAGTAGCTCTTCAAAAGGTCCATACGCGAGAGAATTGTGTAGACATATTCACAATGCCAGTTACAGTAGAGAAGCTGTAATGGTGTTTAGCTTCTCTTGGCTTGAAAAAAAGATGATGAATGGGCATGGGCAAGGGATTAGGAAAATTGTTGTCAAGGTGGAGTTCGTTGGAAGTTTGACAACGAATTATGTAAATATGAGTAATAATTGTATTAGTTACTACTAGTTAGTTTTATACCGAAACAACAGTTATGTAATGGAGGAGGCTTGTATAAAATTAGTGAATGTCCGAGAAATGTAATCATGGAGAATCATTGTTGAATTAATAAAGATTCCAATCCCTTGCCCCGTGGATGTTTCCTTGACACCCTGTCAAGGTTTTACCACGTAAATCCTGTGTTGTTGTTTGTGTGTTTGAATTCACTTTTCCAATTAGTTATGAGCTTTTCTTGGTCAATGTATAACTGAATGTTTATTTTCTTTCCTCATTCCCCTATTCAAACTACAAAAAGCAGACCAGAGGGGTTTAATGTAATACAATTTATCATCTTGAACATCCACTAAGGTCAACGATAACACACAGTAACTGGTACCCTTCGAAGAAGTCCAAGAAAAGTGCAACAAAGAAAAGATGATAAGTTAGTATAAAATCCTACCATCCTGAATTTTAATGTCTTATGTAATAAATGATGCATTGCTAAAGGAAGAGAGAATAATTTAGTAATCTTCAAGATTAGTTTCAACAATGTTGTTTCATAATCTTGTAACCCCCCATACTGAATTCATAATAGTTTTTTTTGGCAGGTTTTTTATGGGCCTTATTTATGGTACTTATTTACTACTTTCAATGTATCTTGAGCATGGCATATTGACTAGTTGTGGATTTCATTCTTTATTTGAATTTCGTTGTACTTTTAATAGTCCAACAGCTGACTTTTGTTAGGTGCGACTTGAACTTTTCTCTTACGTTTTAACAAGAGATGCGTGCCATGTCCCTTTGGAAGTTTGTATTCTTATATATGTCTGGCAAATTTCTTTTGTTATAGATATTGGGTTCATTTGTTTTAGCCCTACCATGTATGTACTTTTGCAATTTTCTTTTAAAATTTGTCTTGAGATATTTTTATATGGTTGGGCAATTGTCTTATGTTATATTGTATTATCAAATATGTTGCATTCAATGCCTTGTTTCTAGTAAAATTTGCTTGCAGGGATTCTTGATTAGGTAAAAAAATGATTTTTTCTTGTTTCTCTTTTTCTTTGTCATCTCCCTTTGGAGCCTGCATTCTTATATGTGGTCAGAAATGCTTTTGTTAAATATTTTGTTCTTTGTTAAAACTACCATGTTTGTAGTTTTGCATTTTTCTTTTGAAAGTTGTCTCAAAAACTTTTGTTACAGTTGGATAGTTATCTTGTGTTATATGCTACTTAATTATCAAATCAGTTGCATTTAGTGCCCCATTTTTTTATAAAAATTGCATGCAAGCATTCTTAATGACATAAGAAAGTGATATTCTTCCTGTTTCTTTATTCATATACCTCTATTACAGGTATTAAGTGCTTTATGCTTAATTTGTTTCCCAGCGTTGTCATCGAACTTGTTTGACATGGGTTGGTATTTTCTAATTGCTTGTGTGTTTCAAATCTATTTGTATGTTGACTACCTTCTAATGTTTGAATGAAAATTTTAATCTTAGAATTGGGCAAGTGTGTAGCAGCAAGCAGTGTAGGATTTTCTTAGTCTTTGATTTGCATAATTATGTATCATATGTTTCTTCTTTTGAAAATGCACATGATGCATCTATAATAGTAGACTTATTTCACTCAATAGACATGTTCTTCCTCAATCTGTTATAATGAAATTCATTGTACTCCAGAGTCCATACACAAAGAAATACACATGGCAATAATGATATCAATTTGTTGATAGGATAGGACCCCAAACAATTGATTAACACGTTATGTATTTGTACCACTTGGATTCTATTCATATTGCACCTACAACACAAGCATTTAAATTTAGGGTGCGGATTCATACTTTGAACATATGAAAAATAGACACTCTGGCCACTTTCAAGTACCATCCATTGAACTCAGTTACTATTGCTGAGGTTGCCAATTATAGTCTTGTACCTGTATCTTTCTAACATGGCATAGCTCTTAAGATGTTTGACATGTCATCATATGATATAACTTTTGATTGCAAGTGATTTCATTATGAACTCTGAATTATCATCATCCTACATGTACCATTTTTTAGATTAAAATGATTGCTGACCATTTATACTTAAGATGATAGTGATTTCTTGAAGGTATCCCAGCATCCTGATTGTAGGAATTTACAGGGTAAGTTCCTCAGACAGAACACCAAAAGGACACCGCTCACAAACAGATCACAGATCAATACACCAGTATTTTGACGTGGTTAAAACCCTCAGAGAGGGAAACAGTCCACGGCCTGTGCCAACGTGGCCACTACAGGAAATTTATTAATAAAATAATGAAAATTTACATAAGCTTCTCTCATGCACGGTGAACCTACAAATTACCCTCCATGCGCTTTAAATAGAATTCATGGACCAATCGGGTGTCAAGCCACGGATCAAGT
>APFE031088433.1:0-13025 GCA_000404065.3 Pinus taeda | reverse complement strand
CTTCTCGAGTTCACCTTTTTCCAACACATAGATCTTACCCGTAAAACTCACCAAACCATTTGCTATGAGATGATAATCCTCATCCTATTCACATGTACCCTATTGTTGTAACCTATGCCTAAGATATTAGCACCTGTTATCTTGTTGTCCTTCCCTCAAGACATGATCCTATAAATCTGTCCCATATGAACTCATTGTTTCTCTATGATTTATATGTATCCTTCTGCTAAGAGCATCTATAACCCTATTCTCCTTACTCTTGATGTATTTGATTTCGAGGTCAAACTCACTGATCATGGCCAACCGTCTAGCTTTCCTGGCATTAAGATTTGGTTGATTAAACATGTAGCTCATCCCACTTTGATCACTCATCAGAATGAACCTCCTTCCCATAAGATAGTGTCTCCACATCTTCAGTGCATGGATGATCATTGCCAACTCAAGATCACATGTCACATATTTATGCTCACGCTCATTCATTTTCCTCGATTCCTAGCATAATACATGTCCTTCCTGCATCAAAATCCTATCATCCTCTCTTGCAATAATTTGTGCACACCACAAATTATTTATCTAGATCTGCAACATTTAAAACTAGAGCATTTTTCAACAATTGCTTCAACCATTCAAAACTTGTTGCACTTTCCTCTGTCCATTGAAATTTCTTCCCTTTCCTCTCCAATGATGTAATAGGATAGGTAATATACAAGAATTTCCTGTTGAACCTCCCATAATAACTAGCCATTTCCATGAATGATTGAACCTCTTCCACATTCCTAGGAGTTTCCCATTCCATGATAGCTCTTACCTTTTCCAGATCCACTGTTATGCCTTCCATAGAGACAACATGTCCCAAATAATGCACCTTTGTCTAAAAGAAACTACATTTACGAAGTTTGGCATACAATTGATGCTCTCTTATAAATCTTAATATTGTTGCTAAGTTCTCACCTTGATCTTCCTCATTCTTAGAATATATTAGTATATCATCAAGGAATATACTCACAATTTTTTCCAGATAAGGATGCAACACACTATTCATCAAGCACATAAACGTAGTTGGAGCATTAGTTAGACAAAAAGGAACTACAAAAAACTCATAATGCCCATACTTAGTCTAGAAAGCAGTCTTGTAGATTTCCTCTTCTTTGATGTGTACCTGATGGTATCTTTATCTCAAATCAATATTTGAGAACATTTTTTCTCCCTTGAACTGATCAAAGAAGTCACCAATCCTCGAAAATGGATACATGTTCTTGATGGTTACCTTGTTCAGTTTCTTGTAATCAATACACAATCTTAGAGTAGCATCCTTCTTCACAAATAACATTGGTGCACCCCATGGTGACACACTTGGCATAATGTATCCTTTGTCAAGCATTTCCTTCAACTGCAACTTCAGTTCCACTAACTTTGGGGTGCTCATCCTGTAAGGTGCCTTTGATGATGGTGCTACTCCTAGTACAAACTCAATAGAAAATTCCACTTCCCTATGAAGTGGTAACCCTGAAATATCTGTTGGGAACACATCCAAAAATTGTTGTAAAACTGGATACCTCTTGAATCCCTTTGCATCCTCAACATCCTAACTCTCTCCGCTGGAAAAATGCACTGCAAATAATACACACCCTTTCCCACGACTACGCTTTTCCTGCATAGTTGTAGCCATCCTAACTGATGTTTCCTTCTTCTTACCCTACAAGACTCTATGTTCTCCATTGTCATCCAAGAATTCAATAGCCTTTTCATAACAATCCACCTTAGTCGTATGAAGCTACAACTAATCCATACCTAACAACATATTGTAGGATCCCAATGGAAGCACATTCAAATGTGGTAATGTAGGCATACCAATCAACTCAAATGCACAAGCTCTTACCCAATGATGAACACTTTTCTTAGTACCTGTAGCCAATTGCACTAACCAAGACTTTGCATGCACTTATTTATTCAAACCACACTTATTTACCATGTCAGGATTAACATAACTATAATTGTATATAGGGTCAATAAAAATAGAAACAACTTTATCACAAATATTACCATCCATATCGATAATATATGCTCAGTGATCTGCCTACCTATTATCCAACACTGCATAAATTCGAGGAATAATTTGTGCAACATTCCCAACCATTTGTGCCTCCTAAGCACTGTAAATATGTGGTCTTGCACCCTCATGCTATGTACAATCTCTCCTGCAATGATCATTACCACAAGTCAAACATTGTAGAGGGTTCCTACCATCACTCTTGTTCTACTCAGACTGAAATCCATGTTCTCTATTAGATGCATTGAACTTCTTGTGTGGTGTTGCATTCTCTTTGTCGTAGTGTTTTCTTCTCAATGATGTACGAAAAGAACCCACTTAAGATCATGGATGAAAAATTATATCAACAATAGAAATGGCTGTTAAACATTGAAGATCTGTAGCTATTGATAGAAACAAAACTTGCCAAAATTCTGATCTATGCTGCAATCATAGTTAAACAGTGAAATAAAGGGTAATAACCCCAAAACATCCAATGGAAACCAGATTTGTAAAAATGATTTTATTATAACACATGTGAAGGGAACAAATATATGTTACTATTCCCCCTCTATGGGATGGGTTCTTGGCAATCCTCAGACGCTTTCAGCTTTTGTAGAGTCTCTCTCCTCTATAATGCATAAACCCAACAAAAAATATGGTGTGCAAAAATGAAAATAATCATAATTACAATAGTGTCTGCAGCAATGAAAATAATCAAAAGTGAATAATGAATGGAGAACCCTCCTATTTATAACAAAATGTTGAGTTATCCTCGAATAATGAGCAATAATAAAATATCGTTGATCCCATTCTTGGAATTACCACTTGGAATATTTTATTATATTTGTTTAGGAGGGAAAAAAGTATTTAAACTTTTATTTAGAAATAATAAATAAATAAATGATTTATGTATTATCTCAAGGAATTAGTTAAGGAATAACAAATAAATAATGATTTATTTAATTATTCCTAAGGGATTTAGTCAAACTTAACAAGGAATAGTAATTAAGTAATGATTAATTAGTTATTCTTAGATAAAAATAAGATAAATAATGATTTATCTATTTATTTTTCATGATTGGGTCAATTTTAACAAGGAATGATAATAAAATAATGGTTTAATTAATTATTCCTAGAAGAAAATCAAATAAATAGTGATTTATTTAATTATTCTTCATGGGTTTAACTATAAATTACTTAATAAAGGTGGTTTATTAGGTAATTTCTCACAGTGAAAGCAATTTTACTATGAAAAAATTGGCTTTACATGGTTTACTTTGATCCATCTAGTAAAGTAGGCTAGATGATCAATTATTTGGTGATAACACTCTTTGTTACCTATGTCCTATTGTCTTCCTTTCTTCTTATCTCATTTTCCTTTAGTCTTGTCATTACCTTTACAATCCTTTTTAGATTCATACCTGCAGTTCGATTGCTCATAATAATGCTTCCACTTTCTAATGGCCTCCTCAAGCAATCTAAGCTCATCAAACTCAATCCTATCTTTGAACACTACTAGAAACCCATTGATGAATCTTTGAATCTTAGATTTCTCCTCTTTAAGATAAGGCACATACCTCAACAACTCCAAAAATATGTTAGTATCCTCCTCATTGGTCATAGATCCCGTCTTCAACTCATAGAATTCATTTACCCTATCACCATAGTATATCTCAAATAGATAATTCTTCTGGAATAGTCTTTCAAACTCCATACAAGTCAACTCCTATTCTCGAATGCCTCTGAGATTCTTCACATCTTCCCACAAAATGTTTTCTTTACATTTAAGGCTAAAGGTATCTATTATGGCTTTCATGTTCTCTAAATAATCATGCAATCTGAAGGACTTATTCATCCCAAGCAACCAAGATTGCGCATCTTGTCACTTCTTCATTTCTCCATGAAATGTAGGTGGTTTTTTTTTCTTGAAATCTTCTGGAAAATACTTCTTCTCACCCCTCCTATATGAATGGTAATGGCGATGACCATACTGTCTCTCCAAACCAAAACTAGGATAGAACCATGACCACTACCCGTCCAATCAGGTGCATTTAGAAATCTTCCATCTCTAATTGTATCCTCTCTATCCAACCTATGTCCTGCTGTAGACCTGTTTCCATATGCACCATTTGATACTCTGAAGAATGATTGCTTTAACCTCTATTTGTTTCTCTTGTTCCCTAGCAAGCCTTTCCTATGAATGAATTATCATGTGATTATCCGCTTTGCAACTTCTTATTTCCACCATAAAAATTCTTAATGTATCTGCTATGTGAGGGGAGTACTCATCACCATGTTTCTCATCTGATCTGTAGGGAGAGTCACGTGAATTTTAGTCCACCATTTTTCTATTCATATTGATCTTTTTCCTCCAAAAATACTATTTCTGATAAAATGAACATAAACATAATCAAATGTAGCTTAGTGAAGTTCAGGAGAAGCTATCTCATCTGCAATATCAATTCAGATTATCATGATACATGTATATATACATAATCATATCAATATGCCAACATCATACATGACAAAACCAACTACATACAATGACCTCATGCATGACAAGCCTAACCATATAAATGCATGCATAATAACCATATATACACTGACATGTATAACGAACACATATATCAAAGACATGTATTCATGACAAACACATCCCAACAATAGCATGATAAACTTCTACATGACAAGACAATTGTAAAAAGGACCATCACCATGCATACATAATAAGCACATATATGACCTACATGCATTCACGACAAACACATTCAGCCCATCCAATCCAAGTGTTTGACCTGGGAGCTCTGATACCGATTTGTAACACCCTCCTCCCACACTTACCTAAGCTTACCAGTTCACCAGGGTAAATATGTGATGACAAATTACCATGATGTGACTCAACCTCATAAGTATAGTTAAGGAAGTGAAATTGATGAACTGAAACCAAACTGACCTTCCTCAAGAGCTATAGGACCCCCAAGAGCTAACCAACCACTCCAGTAACCCAACCCATGAATCAACTTGCATTCTCACTAACCTAGACTCCTAGTCACTCCCATAACAAGGAATGGTAGCAAATGTAATCTGCCAGTCACTCCCATAAGTTTGCATCCAAGTGACTATAGACTAATTTGCTCAGTTCTATGCAAGTAACCCCAAGATCTGAGGCACTTTCCCAGGGCTAGGATCCAAACCTCTGCCCAGAACTTGATGAAACTCTCATAAATGATAAATAACAAAGAGACAAGGCCTCTAATGAAAAACTTGAACAAGGACTTAACATGACCCATCCCAACAATGACATACATTTCATTAAACACATCATAAACATGTAATGTACAGGTCATAAATACACATTTAAATATAGGGGTCTCACAATTATCTGAGAATCAACAAGAAGGACTAATGCCCTCTCATAATAGCTGCAAAAACATCTATTAGGTCATGCACTCAATAACCATTCATTTACTAGCCTGTTGTAGCGGCTACAACCACCCTCCAAAATTTTGGCCCGCACCAATTTCAGAGTCTCCCTTGAAGAGTTTCACTTGATGACTGCACACACAAGGGTTCACTCCATGAGCTCATGTGAGTCTTTACATTCGCCTTGCTTGATTCATTGCATTCAAGTCTCTGCATGTTGATGTCTGAGTCATGCTCGTGACTGTTTTCTGGTTATGCTTAAAGTCTTTGCTTCATATGTGCTTGTTGTATTTGTTGGAAATACTGAGAGGGGGGGGTGAATCAGTATTTCCTTTTCAACTATTGTTTTACCAGTTAAAACATTTATATTCAGAACACAAGATGAACAACAAGTATAAATGCTTTTATTAATATAATCTTTGCAATAAAATAGATACAATATATAAATGGTTGCAATCAGTTGCCAAGCACCAATTTGGACTTTTCTGAGGCTCCAACCTCCAAAGAACCAACTCCCAAGGAGTCCAATCCTTCCAGTTCCTTAGGCACCAATCCCAAGGACACCAATCCTTCCTACTTCTGAGGCACCAATCCCAAGGACACCAATCCTTCCTACTTCTAAGACACGAACCCCAAGGGTTTCGACCCAATCTTGTCAAGGCATGTTTGATAGCAATGTTCTGCTCTCAGAACTCTTCTTTACTGAGTTCTATCTATTTATAGCTTCATTGTAGTCTCCATGCTGCAACATCAATGGAAACCAGTGTTCTTATGAAGGAGTCTTTACAACTCTTCATACTTTCCACACAGAGTCTGCAATAGCCTTCATGATATCTGATAATGTCTCCACACAACTTTAGTGAGTCTACTATCAGCTGCATTAAGCTCTACATAAGAACCAACTTTCTATTCAAGCATTTGTTCTAACTGTCACAGTAAATGCTTCAGCATGACTGCTTCTCTGCTGGCTACTTCTCCCTTTAAACAATGTTAGATAAAGCTTTATTTATTACATCACAAAATCATTCTTCAAACTGCATTGTGTACCTGATTAATTCATCATAGGCTGAGTCTCTCACAAGGTAACACAATCAACAGAGATGCTTGTCCTTAGAATGACTTCTGTCATGTTGGTCCTTCAGTCCTTTTCCGTTCTACTGGACGCTACAACTGCCTCTATTTCTTCCAGCTTTTTGACCAACCTTTTACTTTCCTTGTTCTCTATTTTTATATATTCCTGATGCCTTTGACTGTCAGTTTCCTCTTTTTGTTGGCTCTTCGTCTTCCTCAACACTCGCTCGATCCTTTGGCTTCCCCCTTGGTCACTGTAGTTTCCTCTGCGTTCGCTTGCTTCTTCGGTTTCCCAATCCTTTGGTCGCTTTAGCTTCCTCTGCCTATTCAAATTAACCAATGCTTCATAGGACACGTTCAAGAGGAAGAGGGGCCAAATTACAATAGAAATGATGCTTATTAGAGAATATTAGAGAGGTTCTTTTTTTTCTTTAATAATGTTCATACATTAGACTTCATTATTTACGGAGAGACTGTACCAACAGGGAAGCCCCACATGCCACATCACAATCGTAATCGCAATCGTAGTCGTTCGAGCCCAGTGAACTATTGGAACCGTTAATTTAAGCTTTTGGCCTTAAAAGCCCTAGGCAACACATTTATCAGAATACACAGGAAAAGCCTGACCGAACACTTAAGTTCAGACTTCAAATACATTATGGCCGCATCTATAACTTCATCGAGTCTGCTCCTCGACAACATTATGGCAATCGGAAATCGCGGCATCCGAAAGTCCTATATTAGTCGAGCCCATAACATTGCCAATGGTCGATGGTTGATTCCCCTGTTGGACATGATATCATATAAACTATTGTTGACCAATCCATCAGGTCCATAACATATATCGCAATCGGCACTTTCAATGCAGCAAGGCCTTAAGCACTTGTGATATGGCGGATGCGATATAGTATTAGGTCATATTGCAATGTTGCAGCGGGTCTGCAACGTATTGCAATTATCTACACACACACACACACACACACACACACACACATATATATTATATGTATGTATATATGTATTATATGTATATGTATATGTATTATATATTTATATATATATATATATATATATCATATTGCAATCGGCAATATTAATGTGCAAGGCTGAGTCGGAATAATGAAACATTGAAAAACATTTTGAAACACTTAGCGGACTTCATTGTTTATCACCTGGACATATATATCTTCAGGTCCACACATTATATGCATCTGGGGTTTGGGTAGTGGCACAAAAGAAAACCCTGATATATTTCTTCGATTATATATAATATATATATATTATATATATATATATATATATATATATTATATAATACTCACCTCGATAGTATATATTGCTTCTCTCCTTTAACTCTGTTTATTATATACTGCTTCGATGTTTCTCTATGTCCCCCGCTCTTTGTACTCTTCTGCATATATATGTATTCCGCTCTTCTCTATGCTCCTCCAATAGTTCTTCTTTGGCATATATTACTCCCGATACTCCTGATATGGCTCCTCCTGTAGCTTCGATAGCTCTGTTTATGCTCCTCCGATATGCTCTGCTTTGATATTCTGCAATACTCCTCTGATGCGTTAACTCCTCTTTTAATGAATTCTTCCTCTCGGTTCTTCTTGGGCATGTATTACATGCGATGCTACTTCGATGTGGCTCCTCTTGCTCCAATGTCTTCCTTTGGCTTTGCATTGTCTTTCAATGACCTTCTCTGATACCTTCATACCTTGATGGCTTCTGTCTTTTCCGATATGCCTCTCTTGCTCTGATATTATGCAATACTCTTAAGCATAAGCGATAGTTTTGATATGCCTCCTTTGTTAACTCCTCTATTAACAAACTCTTACTGATGGCTTGGCTTTTCTGATGGTCTTGATCCAGTTTCTTCATGGTTATGCTCTACTTTCCCTTGGCTTCATATCATCATCTAGTATCTAGAATATTGCCATATTGACATCAATGACAACCTAGGTCAACAATATTCGTTATGAAAGAATATGTCGCACTCACACACAGAGTCACATTGACTATTGTGTAAATATCATCTCGATCAATGAAGGATCAATAATGAATGTCGCGCTTATCACTTACAACATCGATCAGTCTTGTTGAGCATGTGTGTCTAGACGGTTTGGTTGTCTCATCTTCAAGTCATCCGAGTGTGTGTTCGTATCATCAACTATGCATCTCTTGATTGTTCACACACACAGCCATTTTTATTGAAAGTTATGATGACCGGACTCCCCTCTGACAGCTAGACCATCAACCTGCCATCGACTCGATCGACTGTAAACTAGAACAGCACAGAATCACGAAGCTAGTCTTTTCAAGCTGCGTTACCCACGAGAAATTCAATCAACTCTCATGCTGGCCACCTGGACAGTCAAACCTAGTAGTCACCTCGAGACTAACTCCCCTAAAAATTTTTGTAGAGGCCACTGACCTCACCTACTCAACTAACTGAGGAAATTACGTAGAAAGGCTAGACAAACACCAAGTGCCCGCCCCAATCTCCCTCAAAAAATTGGGCAATTTTCCCAGTCAGTCATCCCGACAGTCGACCAACTATTCATCTCAGAAATTGTGCAATGTTCATGAGCAGGTCTTCCACTGCCCATCAGTTATCTCATCTCAGAAATTGTGCAAAGATGATCAACATGCTAGCCTCCCAGCCTTATTGCATTTTTCCTTGCCAATAGCCCCTAGCAACAAACTACCAGTTCCCTTTGGGAATTGCGCAGTTTCTGCTGCCAGTCTCCCGGGAAGCCAACTGGAATTTCCCTCTAGGAATTGTATAGTTTTCGTTGCGAGTGACCCCAACAACCAACTGGTAGTTCCCTTTGGAAATTGTGCAGTTTTGGCTACCAGTGACCCAAGCAGTTCCCAAGAAAAACTACACAATCCCTGCATGTTGAACCTGCATGCAACCTGGCCTGTTCCTCTAGAAAATTGTGCAAATCTGGTTATCCAGCCCCGCTACCCATTCATTCTAAAAAATGCACAGAGCATCCCTACCTTGCCTTCTAGCAGCCCATACTGTTCCTCCCAAAATTTTCCCAATTTTGCCTACCAGCCGAGCCAAACCTTGCAAACAATCACTGTCAACTCAGATTGCTTGTCTCCATCTCTCAGTGACTCTTGCGTAGTTTTCATCAACAGTGGCCCAGACCCATCATCCAGTGTCACAACCTTCCTACCTCTCCCGGTCACCTGCATCCGAATGATCATGTGTCATGGTAGACTAGGAGGTTTTGGATTTGATGTCGTCTCATCATGAGTGACTGCAGGTACAAGTACACCAACGAACATGGAAAGACAAAAAATGCAATAAACGAAGGGAGAACATGTAGAATGACAGGTTCACCAACAGATGAATGAATGAAGCATGTGAAACAGACAAATGCAACGAACATGCACCTTTGCAAACAGATGAGCCTGTTAAGCCTTCCAACATGCAAGCAAGGAACAACATGGTAAAGCTTCATCAAGTGAGCCAAGGACCATCGAAGACTCTGTGCACTTCACCAAGTGGAGGTGAAGCTATGATACAACATGAAGAAATCCATCATACATAAGCACCGTAGCTCAACATGCACTCCAGTAGCAACACAAATGTACTAGCATTGTCATGTCAAGTCATGTCGAGTCACGACATGAGTCATGTCACCCACATGTCCACCATGGGCTTGTTGTCAATCAATGTGATGTAACGTGGAAGTCCAAGAGACCCACGTGTTGAACAAAGAGCCATGTAAGTTGAAGAGTCATGGAAGTCAAACGGCCATGAGGGTAGGCAAACAACCACAAGGGTTAGTTTCACCCTTAGCTATAAATATCCCCTCATTTGTACATACAAGGGACTTTTCACCTCAGCTCCTCCCACATAGCCAAGAGAATATGTAATATTTTCCTTGAGGAGTAAGTGGTGGCTCCAAAGTCTCGTTGATGGGGTTAGTGATGTATGGTGTAACGATGTGTCTAGGAACTTAATTCAAAAGCCTATTAACAGGCCATCACATTTTCACACATGTATTGTATTTGTTGTAAGACTAATGTTTAACACTTGTAATGCATGTTGCTTTAACCTGTGTTCTACATTTGAATTGATTCATTTGTTGTAATGCATAATCTATTAATGGAAATGTGTTGTATATGTTGTTAATGTTGTCTCATTCATGTTGACTACTTTGCTGGACATTAGACAAACATTTCACGTGAAACTTGTTGTAACAATCATTGCACTAATTCGGACTAATACTAATTCGGACTAATACGTGAGTGCTACATATGTTATCCTACCTTGTATGTTGTGATTACCACATCCAAGTGGACTTCTCCATCGGAAGCTGTGTATGTCCTTTTGTGTTGGGTGTTCCTAGCCGAGTTGGGACTAATCCCTTTCAACCTGGAACTCACCTTCAAATTCTTCCCCTCATAGTGAAAGAACCATTGACACAATTACACTTACACTCACCAGGCACACGAACCTCACTTCTCGAAGACAAAGCGAGCCTCTCTCATGTGCTGACAAGAAAGAGTTGAGGCAAATCCTTAAGACAATGACAACTGGGCCATCATACCGGATGGGACTCCCACACCAAACTATGTGAGGTCTAGTTGGGACTTCATATTGGGGTCATCCCTTGATGTTGGTAGATCCAGCACCATTAGCATTTTGGTGCTAGAAGGAGGGCTAGATGACAAGATGATTCCTCACATTTGTTTTGAATCTCTACACATCTATCATGACTAGCTACCGAGTTACTCTTATGGAATGTATGTCTTATGGAAACAATTTCATCATCCCTAAAAAGCTCTTGGATAACTTGTCTCATAAAACATTTGATGGTAGAGGCTATGAAGCCATGGTAAGGCACGTAGTTGAGTTGTAGGATCATGCGAAAGACATTGATTCTTTGAAGAATACATGAGCTACGCGTTGTTCATATACACGTTTCGAGGGCACCCAATGCATTGATGTGCCACATTGCCCAAAAAATTCATTCATTCTCTTGCTCATCTGTTCGAAGAGATAGACTGTGCTTTCAATCACTTTGACCATCAAGCACTCAACAAAGAAATTATGAAATTACGAAAAACACCTGATGAATCCGTTGAACAGTTTTACATGTGCTTTTGTAATTTTGCATACTGATACCCAGAAGATGATATTGATTGGGAATTTCTTGATGGAATATTTGAGTATCTTCTTCACATATCCAAACCCTACTCAACACACTTCGGTGATGGAGCTACGCAATCATAGGCATGCACAGTTGCTGTCACAAGTTACTGTCCAATTTCACCTCATGAAACAACTCCACCATTGCAATGTGATGTGGGAGATCATACACACACGTCGGTTGAACTATCACATCCTCCCACCCCACCTTCTCTTGATATTTGTGTAGATCTGGCTTGCAAGCCTGCTGTTTGTCACATGGACTCGTTCCCTCAACCTCCGTCCTCACGTTTTGTTGATCCTCCGAATTGTACTATCTTGTGTTCTTCCATTTCGGAATCCTCACCTGTTGTGAACGAGGATCAAGCTATTGATGGAGTTGGCATTATGCAGCCAACCTATGCCTTCATTCATGATGAGTGTGTGTGGGAATCTAAAGAAGAGCCCACGGTGAAGGGTGACTCCCTTCTCGTTGCGCCTCATTTGCTTCATCCTGACATTCGTTGTGATTCTGCCACTACTAATTTTCCCTGTGAAAACTCATTTCTGAATGCTTCTACTTCCAATCATTCACAGGACACCTCGGATTTCAGTTTGCCATTACATTGCAGAGAGGACACATCTTCCTTGAAAAACCTGTTCAATCGGCCATTTATATTTCTTGAAAACATAGAGGGTGAACATCTTTGCTTCTCATCTACCCCTCTCCCCGATTCATAAAATCATGAGGTTGCCGAAAAACATCCTGAATTTTCTAATCTATTCACTTCCTCATCTAATCACAATGTTGATTCAACCGTTGTTAATATATCCAAGGCACTGGTCTACAATGATCTATTTTTCCATGAGGTCGAAACCCCCCAGACTGTCAAGGCACTTTATCCCGAGCTGAAGGTTATGTCAAGCCCTTGTTGTCTTGATGTTGGTCTCACTTGCGGTTAGGAAATTGTTGAAACACTCAAGGCTCCTCATCACTCTCTATTTTGGAGTAAAGATCAACCGAACACCCAGATTTCGCTTCCTCCACAAAAACTACATGATCCGATCGCTCATGCATTGGAGGAATCTTACACAGCGAGCACTCATGCACAACACAAGTGGTCTACTTTTCTCACGTTTGCTCGCATGTCACAGTCAAGAGAATTCATACACTCAACATCTGCACAGAGTGTAGCACAACATCATGGTAGCACCACAGAATGCATGTCATGCATTATCACTCATCTTTGTTCTCTGGTCACTTCTAAGCTCGGAGTGTGTTTGTCCTCACTATTAAATATTTCTTGTTTGTTGGTTCGTACAACTGTCTTATTCATGAAC
>APFE031088423.1:0-17709 GCA_000404065.3 Pinus taeda | reverse complement strand
TTCCCCTTTCGAATGAGCTATTACTCGCTTGAATATCTTATTGAGTTCTATATCAAAATATATCATCATCAGTTGACATGTTACAGATCACCATCCAAATAAGATCAGAAGTCTAAAATGTAACAAGACCTTGAGGAAACTAGATGCCCCTCAGTAAATTCATCTAAAACAAGAAAACTTTGAGCCAAATGCAAAGCTTCCTTAGTGAATTGGCAAAAATGTTCAGTTCTTTAAATATAAGTAAAACTAATCATCTGATAATGACCAGAGGTATGTATTCCCAACTCTGATAGGCTCAAACTGTGGACTTGGATGTGATTGTTCATCCTTTTGATAGCCATATCAGAGTCCCAGCAATAGAGCGGGTGGCCACAACAATGATTCGAGCAGTAGAGCGGGTGGCCAGGGGGTGATTGAGGAAATCCCGGAGCAAATCAGGGAGTGGGGGCGGAGCGGAGGAAGGGGGCGGAGCCAGGGGAGCGTGGCAGAGGGCGGAGGATTGCCGGCGGCCGGAGCCGGATAATTTTCCGGGCGGCGACGAAAACCGGGCAATTCCTCCGCCCAGGTAGACTACTCCCTGAGACAATTGCCTCTAGTTGCAACTTTTGTACATCAGTATTCCCAGAAAATTTTGCATTGTTGCAGTAAGTCACTTTTCAACACAATCATGCTATTCCTGTCTTTCAGCCAATGCCAATAAGGAATCCTAAAATTTGGTGTTGCCAGAAAGCACCCTTTTTGCCTCCTCTTTTACAGCTTCTTCTAGCTAGAATAAGGAATTTTGTGCTACAAATTTGAAAAATAATAAAAGGTTGAAGAAGTTGAACACCTTAATCAACCAACTCAACAGGCAAAATTTTCCTAGGCCTTTTATGCAATCTGCCTTGAATTCTACATTTTGGTTGCCAAGAGATGATAATTCTTTTTCCCAAGGACCATAAAGATGATACTTTTTGTTCTGTTTAGGATTGGTCTCATAAGCTATTGGGCTTTATGGATATTAACAAAGTCATTTTATTTTATTTTGTTTTTTATTTCTTTTAGTGTTTCCTATACATCAAGCTTTAATGCCTTGGTCCTTTCAATTACGTGGCCATGTCTAATTTGTAGATCAATAAAGTGTCAATTACGTGGCCATGGCCATGTCTAATTTGTAGATCAATAAAGTGGTCATTTGTAAATGAGAAATCAACCTTGTTTTCTGGTTTGCTATCACCCTGTATAATTTATTTTTCTTGAAGAGTTTAAAATTATGAAATCATTGTCTGTAATATTTTTGACACAATGCAAATTGTGTTCCTTTACTGAAATCAGAATACTATATGAAATGATGTATATATCTTCCCCTTAGTATGATGTTATTATATCAAACCAAAAGGTGACATTCACAAGAAGAAAACGAGTGATTATCCACGACCCATGTGTATTTTGACCACATGAAGAATGGAAATGAACATTAACTGGAAATGACGATGTCAGTTTCAATTGCATGGGGGAGATACTAATGGCCATACTCTATCCCCTCAATCAAGGTATCCACTATAATGACTAATTACTCAGAATCAAAGTAAGTTAGGTTATAGGTTAACATCTCTTCTTCTATCTCTAGATCTCTATGTCTATTTGTGTGTGTGTCTAATGTTGTCATGAAAGAAGGGAAACAAATTGGAAACATACACCAATGCAAGGAGCCACAACATTAAGAAGTTACATTAATTATGCTTTTGGTCAATTATTTTTATTCAGGAAACAAAAGGATCAATGAAGTCAATTGTCAAAAGAATCCCAATATGTTTTTTTCTTCAAATAGAAATTATTGACACATCATGAAAACTGTTGAGACATTTTCTAAAGAATGGTCAAAGATTTGGGAGGAGTTTTTTTGAACAAGAAAACAACAATGGGATGT
Organism: Pinus taeda; assembly: GCA_000404065.3. Lineage (NCBI taxonomy): Eukaryota > Viridiplantae > Streptophyta > Pinopsida > Pinales > Pinaceae > Pinus > Pinus taeda. Next base: position 15,800 of record APFE031088423.1, on the reverse strand, counting down.
TTCTTCTATCAATAAAAAGTTGGTTGGTGGATTATATTGTCAATGAACATATGTGACTACCATATTATAATATTCCTTAGGGTAAAATTGCCCTAGAGTTGGATATAGTACATGAAAAAAATTGTATTTTATTAGTATCATAGTACTATTTTCAATCCTTGCAAATAGATATAATATTGATTTCAGTAAACAATGTAACTGATGATTTAAGTCCATCAATAGTTCATGAATATGCTATTAGTTCATGTAATGCTTACTAGGTTATAAACCCCAGTGCTACTAAGATTCATATCCACAATAATTGTTGATGTCCCTGTTGCCCTAGTACTATTGGCCTGACCTTCATTCAACCCTAGTATTAGCTAGACTTTTCAACCCTAGTATTAGCTAGACTTAGCTAACTCTTGCTTCCTTTTCTTTGCCACAGTAGAATTAGTTAGGTTTGTTTGCTACGGATCATGCCACATAGTTGCCTCATGAATGTCCCGTTGCCATGGTCTCGCCCTAGGCTCAAAAAGTTGCCAGTGACTTGCCCTAGAGAAGGTTACGACTGCTTCAACGAACCCTCCAGGGATAACTGCTGTCACAGTAGAGTATTAGCTCTTAAACGGTCAGGGTTCAGGCCTTACGCTATCCAGTGTTAGCCGCCTAGACCTTAGAAAGGAGTCACTATCCAAATAGAACTTCAAGTGTTTACTCACTATTGCAGCCAGGGCACAACTGACTTCAAATCTCTGCATTGTCACAAAAGTGTGCTTGATTCACTGTCGATAGACTTCTGTTGCCTGATATTTGTGTGAACATACTTGTGCTTCCACAAAGAGATGTCCGTGGCCCAGAATAAGAGTCTTGCTCCCCTTAGTTTTCTTAGACAGACCTTGATGCTATCGAATAAGCTGTCTGTGTCTCAGATGAGGGCCTTGCTACCCTAGAATTGTCTTAGCCAAGCCTCAATGCCATAGAATGAGTGTCTGTTGCTTAGATGAGGGCTTAGCTACCATATAATGGTCTTAGCGAGGCCCTAGAAGGGTTCTGTTGGCTTAGATGGAGGTTTTATGCTCTAATTTATTGCTCCATAGAAGCCTTAGTCTGCCTTGCCACCTTAGATTTTAGCCACAAAAACCCCATAATAGATGAAATATGCTACATAGTGTCTTCTAAAGCCAAATATCCCACAAAAAATCTCCCCTTGCTTGCCAAAAATTAGATGAAAGATGCCTCAAAGGATTAGGCCAAACATAATAGAGAGAGAGAAGGGATTGGCTAGGGTGGGATCTTTCACCATCGAAATCAATCAAATAAAAAGGGGTCCTAAAACCCTCAAAGCCTCAGTTCACAAATCAGAAAGATTAATAATCCATGACGAGAAGAATGATTATTCTCTTATTTATAGATTCCCTCTGGGGTCTTCTTCCCTAAATTTAATTTGAAGGGCTACAAGTTTCCCTCCACTTAGCCCCAATTTTGGCTTCTTCCACAAGTTTTCCTCTAATGACCCCAATTTACCCAATGTTACCCCAAAACATTGAATAATGGTTTTCCCACTTTATAATTGACTATAGTCTATGGGGTTGGATAGGCTACTTCGTTCTCCCTTGGGCAATTAATTAGACGAGGACATTGCACATATTATGAGTGCACATACATTAAAACCACTTTATGAATAGTTTAGAAGATGTACAAGAGAAAATATCTGAGCATTTGAATATAAACCTTAAGGGATGACTATATGAAGAAAAAGGAAAGCACATATCAAATAGTCCTACTGGACATCATTTGGTTAGTAATGTGCACTACCTGTACAATTTCCTGGGATTGGATCTATACTTCACTGCTTTGACATTATGTTGCATGGGACTCGAGTCAGTGAAGTAAGAGAAAATTGATATATTTGTAGGTAAACCTCCATGACAATTGTTGTAGTCCCGAGTAAAAAATAATGGAGGTTATCTTAGTTTTTTTTTTACAAGAACGGGTATGGGTTTATATTAGACTTTGGCCAAAATGCCTTTCACCGGTTACATTTGGTCGGGCATAGCCCTTAAACTTTCTTCCACTAACTATTCAAAGGCCCCTAATCCTGGGAACCCGCAAGATTTACTCGAGACTATCGAGTCTATCTTCGTTATTTTCCCTATCTTAAATAGACAAACAAACTGATTCAGCAAAATGCAGAAAAACATGACAATCTTTAAGGAATGGAGTCCCAGCTCTCAATTCCGTCTGCCAAAAGACAACCAGGAGGAAGAGGAACTGCCCTGTTGGCTTCCAAATCAGTAGATTTATTATTTTCCCTCAAAACATGGAGGAAGGTTGTAGTCCGGAAAGATTTCGTCAAGGATCTGATTCTTGAAATGACTCTTGCCAGTCTAATGTCAACAGGAGAGGAGTCCTCTACTAAGACTTTGATAATGGCTTTTGAATCTCCTATAATGCTGACCTCTGAGAGACCAGTAGCCTTTGCTTGCTTGAGACCTTGCAGAAGTGCCAAGGCTTCAGCTTGCATGCTGGAAGATTGCCCTAATCCCCAAGCGAACTTTGCCACAGTTTTTCCCTCTTTGTTTTTTTATAATTCCTCCTGCCCCTGCCAAACCAGTATTGCCTCTTGTTACTCCGTCGAAAAACAAAGAGAATTTGGATTGCCTGAGGAGCAAATCCAATAAATCCTTCTCCTTCCCTCTGAATTGCCACTCTTTTAGGACCTTGAGATGCCTTATTTCGCCTGAGAAATGGAGGCCCATTGAAGCACCCCATTCTAAGTCATGCTGGCTCAGATTCAAATTCGGCAGATATTCCCCTAGACTTTCTTTCCAAAGGCATTTTGTTTTGGTGATGATGAACTGAGAATTTAGGCTTTCATCTCTGAAAACTCTTCTATTACGCTCGAGCCAGATCTGCCAGCAAGTGACTTTCGGCAAGGAGAGCCACGCAGCTTTGAAGTTTCATTTTTTGGGAGCGTTTCTGGATACTAATTCCGTCAGTTTGCAAAAAGATCTGGTATAGACATGGGTAAAGTGAATTCAGAATTCCAGTAACTCAAAAGACCTTGCCAGATTTCTCTTGAAAATTTATAGTCCAGAATGATATGCTGGGCATTCTCCTCACTGTCACAGCATAAGGGGCATCGAGAGGGACCATAAAATCCTTTCTTCTGCAATCTGTTCGCTGTTAAAATCCCTCTTTGGCATAACAACCAACAAAAAGAGTCAACCTTAGGCAAGGAATTGCAGTTCCAGATCCCCTTCCAAGCAGCAGGATTGGGGGCGACGTAAGGACGATCATGGAGGCATTTGTAACCTTGCACAACCGTATAAATCCCTGGGGAGGCTCCCCAACCACAGGCATCCTTCTTGCCCACGCGCAAAGGTGCCATACCATTTAACAAGGAATGAAAAAGGTCGCGAGCTTGAGACAGCTCAGGAGGGACGGGAGGGAGTCTCCAGCGCAACTAGTTTTTGCCTTCCCATTGCGAGATGTCCCAAAGAGTGTTGCAACCTGTGTTGTCCAACCACAAACACAACGCATGAAGAGAGCAGTGAGACGATAGAGGAGGGTGCATCATGATGCTGTCTTCCCATATCTTACAGTCTTTGCCATTTCCTGGAATCCAATACGCTCTGTCTTTGATTAAAGGGACTGTTTTGTGGCAGAGTTTGATCAGCTGCGAGCCTGTGGTGGGTAGAAGGGCGTCCAAACATCTCTTCCTCCTTCCCATGAAGTATTTCCTCCAAAGAACTCTTTGCGCCCAACCTGGATGTGGTCCTATGATTCTCCAGAAGATCTTGGCTACCATGGCTATGTTTTGGAGGCTGAGATCTTTAAAGTTAAGGCCTCCTTCGCTCTGGGGCTTGCAGATTTTCTCCCAACTTACTAAAGGGATTTTCCTATCATTGTGTTTGCCCCCTTTCCAGAAGAACTTGCGAATGAAGGCTTCCATTTTTTTATGATGCCTGAAGGGGCTAGAATTACAGAGAATTGGAAAATAGGGAGGCTACTGAGAACGAAGTTAATGAGGACAGTTTTGCCCGCAAGATTTAGCCATGAGAACCCCCAAGCTTGGATTTTGGCTTTGAATCTGTCCAATAGAGGAGCCCAATCTCTGCTGTAAGCCAATTTGCGGAAGATGGGGAGGCCCGAATATGTAAAGGAGGACCAGTTGAGGGAAGCAGAAACGCCCAGAATTCTTGAAATGGCGGAGAGGGGGGAAGCCGAGATATTCCAACAAAAGACTTTACACTTACCAATGTTTAAGTTGCTGCCTGTAGCTTCACTGTAGTCATCTAGGACCTCTTTGAATTTTGAAGCAGATCTGGCGGAGGCAACCCCTAGCAAGAGGGTATTGTTCGCAAACAGGGTGTGATTAACATTCTTAACCCCTCTAGCTATATTGAGGCCCAAGATCTCTTGGTCGACCAATTTCTGATCCACGAAGAAACTTAGGAGAGAAACATGAAGAACGAAGAGGAGCGGAGAGAGGGGGCAACCCTACCTAAGCCCTCTTGAGGCTTTAAAAAAACTAGCTGCTCTCCCATTCACGAGAGGGATGATCCAAGGATCAGCAATACATGCATGGATCCATTCTAAAAAGCCCATTCCAAAACCAAATTTTTTCAGGACTTCCCAAAGAAAGCTAAGTCTGACCCGATCAAAAGCATTAGCTAAATCTAATTTAAATACCATACCTTTTTCTTTGCGAAGCTGACTCGAGTGAATCGCCTTTTGCACGAGGATGCAGTTGTCAGCAAGCTGTCTCCCCTGAACAAATCCGCCTAGGTTCTTCGGGATGATGGCTGGAAGAATACCTTTTAGTCTGTTGGAAATAACCTTTGTGATTAATTTGTATCCAATATTACAGAGGGAGATGGGGCGGAACCGATTGAATTCTTTGGCACCCTTTTCCTTGGGGATGAGGGCGAGGAAAGCTGAATTGGTGCTGCCCTCAATTTTCTGGCAAGTTTGGGATTTCAAAATCATTTTATAGAGGTCTTTCTCCACAGTCTGCCAGCAAGGTTTGAAGAAATCTTGCAGTGAAGCCATCCGGGCCCGGGGCTTTGTCAGGCTCCATGTCGGAGAGAGCATCTTTTATTTCTTGTATAGAGATCTTCGCTTCAAGCTGTTGATTCATTGAATATGAGATCTTAGGGGAAACCGCCTCCAAAGATTTGGAGTTTGGGTCCGTCACGCCCTCTTCTCTATACAGGTTTTGAAAGTGATTGAAAGCTGCTCTTTTTATGCTATCAAAATCCTTGTGAGTCGAGTTGCCATCTTTGATTTCTGCGATAGAATTGAAGCTCTTTCTGACTTGAGCTTGTTTGTGGAAGAAGGCAGTATTTCTGTCTCCTGCTTTAAGCCATAAACTCCTAGATTTCTGTCTCCAATGCTCTTCCTCCGAAAGGCAAGCTTTATGGAAGATTTGCTGGAGCTCAGCTTCCTTGTCTAAAACTTCTTTAGTGATTTCTGCATCTTCTCTTTGAGCATGGTGCTGGGCGAGGATGTCTTGGGCCTGCTTTCTCTCTTTTGTAGGGGAGGGAAGGGATTTGGCCCAAGTTTTAAGAACTACTTTCAGTCTTCTAAGTTTTTCTTCCCAAATGTAGAAAGAAGAACCTTTCACTGGCAGATTCCAACAGTCTTGAACCAAATTCAGGAACTCTGGTTCCTTGACCCAAAGAGGGTTGAATCTGAAGGGGATGGGTCCAAGATCTTTATGGCCCAACATCTCAAGTAGAATGGGCTTATGATCTGAAACACTGCATGGGAGGATATACAATCTGGATTCTAAGCCCAACAGAAGGAAGGAACTCTGCACCAAACATCTATCAAGTCTAGCAGCAATGTGCCCAGGACCTATTCTTTTGTTAGACCAGGTGTACTTACCATTTTCTGGGGGGATGTCAAGCAGATCCCAGTCCTGCATGAGGTCTTTCACCCATTCCCTTGCCGGGTCCCTTATGATTGTGCCTCCTCGCTTTCCTCCATGCGCATGGTAAGGTTTAAATCCCCTGCCACAATGATGTTTTCCAAATTTTCTGACTCTGACAATTGTCTGATGGAGTCCCAACATTCCCTTTTCTCCCCTATATTTGTTGGAACATAGACATTGAAAAGGTTGACTGCCTCCTTCGAGTCCAAAGGCTAGAGCTTCAAAAACCACCAGTGGGTGTTGTGCAGTTCGGAGCCCAGCCTATACTTGAGAGGATTCCAGAGGGAGCCCAGACCCCCAAAGGCTCCCCGTGCTGAAACTGCATGTCTGCTACTTCCTTTCCAAAAATTTTTGTTGATTTGGAGAAACTCCTTGTCCTCCATTTTGGTCTCCTGAATCAGAAGAATGTCCGGGGCTTCTCTTCTTATAAGGCTTCTCGTTGCTTCTTCTTTCACTTTGCTCCCCATTCCTCTGTAGTTCCAGGAGACAATCTTCATCATTTATTTTTATGATGATGGGCTCCCTTGGAGCCCTACACTTGGCTTTTAGTTGTCTTCGGGTTTTTGCCAAGGAGTTTCTCCAGAGTGGGCTAACTACCCTGTAGCTTGTCTTTGTAAGTTTCCTCATCTCTCTTTTCTCTAGCAGATTTACGGCCTCTTGTCGATCTTCTGACCGATGTCTGCATGTCTCCTATTTCTCCATCCCCCTCAGACTCCTCCGAGTCATGTTCCTCCTCGGATGCTTCTGTTTGCTTTTCCTTGTTTCTTGCCATGGCGCTTTCTTCAGGTCTTGCATCTGCTGAAGTTGTTTTTTCCGAAGGTTTATTTGCTTATCTTCTTCTTGAGGGGTCTCTTCAGCAGAGCTTAAGACCTCGTACCTGTTTTCTTGGCTTTTTGGCGGAGGAGGATTCTGGGTGGAGGCAGGTTGGGGGCCATGAACCCCAGATTTCTTGTGGGATGTCTTTGACCTCTTGACCTGGTTCCAGCCCTCTTCCTTACCTTTCTCTGCTTCCCCTTTGTTCGGGCAGCTTCCTACAAAGTGGCCATAGATATGACATTTACGACATTTAAAAGGGAGTTGCTCATAGTCTAGCACTTGCACATGCGTCCAACTGCCAACCTTTAATTTGATGTCCTCCGGAAGCCCCACCTCTAAGTCCACCTTGACACAGATTCGGGCGCAATCGTATTGATCATTGTTGTATGCTCTATTAATGAATTTTCCCAAAGTATTTCCAATGTGCTTGAGGGACTCCTAGTTCCAACAGTGCACTGGAAGATTTGGGAGCCGAACCCAGACAAGGACCGCTGTTGGGACATCCATGGTCGAATCGAAGTCAGGGGTCCATTTGTTGAGGTAGAGACCCTGAGGTCCCATGAAATAGGGCCCGTTCCTGAAGATCAGGTCTTTGTCCTCCTTTGTGTTGAACTCGAACAAGAAGAAGCCTCTACCCAAAAAATAAGAGGTGACATTGTTTTCGATCAGCGGAACCCAGTTCTTGATGACCCAGTTTTTCGTCGATTTTGGCGAGGGCCAAAGGCCCGTGAATTGACCCACCAGTGCACGATCTGCAAGGGACAAAGCGACCTGGATCGGGCCCTCAGGTGGGAGATTTACCTCTGGAACATCGTCGAGTCTTTTGACGAATTTAGCGACTTCAAACTTCTTCTTTTTAGGCAGTGAAGCAAGAAGAGAGGAGAAGGCTGCTTTAGCTTCCGAGGATGGAGCTTGCGAGGGACCAATAGGCGAGCCTTGAGCCTCCATGGCAAAGCGCAAACCAGTAAAACCGAGCAGCACCAAGCAAATACAAGCGAGGCATCTCCAGACCGGAATGAATGGATCCGATCAGACCCTGCAGGAGCCGAGGGCGCCGATCCGAGCAGATCTGACAAGAGCAGGGGGCTCAGCGAGAAAAGGAGCAGGAGGGACCTAGCAGATTCGATCGACCCAGAGGTCAGGAGGACCAGGATCAGGGCGAAGGCGGCTCAAAGGGCAGTGCCCAGACAGTCTATGCAGAGCAGATCGCAGCGGCCAACAGCGCTCGGGCGGGCAATCAATCCCTTAATACCTCATTAACAATGGAGGTTATCTTAGTTATCTCCATATACAATAGGAAAACTTCTCTCACAGACCCTTAGAGTCCCCTCTAGAATTACTTACTATTGCAAAATTATCTTGCTCTCCTATTTTCTTGTGGAAGATTCCATTTTGTGTACAGTATATGACTTGCTATATAATGTTTCTAAAAACTTAGCCCCCATTTAAGTAGCCCAATGTGATCCCAACACTAGAATCACTTCAAAATTAATTAAGATCATTTTAGAATTAAAACAATAAAGAATAATAATTTAACCGTTTCATCCTCAACTACATAGGGAATGAAATTTATATTGCAATTTGAGTGAAATGGTTGTTCCAAATCTGAAAATGGGTCTGGTGCATCCATGGATGAGAGTATAAGTTACATGGAAATCGATTTATTTATATAAATTCGGGATTTGAATACATCGAAAGAGTGCACTTACACAGATGTATCATTAAAAAATGTCATGAACCATAAAAATAAAAATTTAAGATCTTTGGATATATCTTTGCCAAATTGAGAATCCCCTGGCTTGACATTTTCAACAAGTTTGAAACAAAGGTTCTTGAGTGGGCCATCTAATGCCTCCAAATTGGAAACTGGTCTTGAGTAGGTTTGGATCCAAGTCTACGTAAATGCAGATTCCGGATCCTCCATAAGCTGTGTTGATAACAACGATGACACAATAAGAGCATGGGTTTATATGAATTAAAGGTGGAGGTGATATTGCAATTACACAAGAAATACAATGACCTAAACACAGTTGGCTTGAATTGTCTTCTTTGTGCCAACACTACATATATAATAAAATGTTTTTATATGAAATATGAATAAACAAGAAACTGGAAGAAGACATTCATTATAACAAGTTACTTTCCAACTAGTTTGATTGTTATGAAATCTCCAAGCATGACTACACAAGAGTTGATGGCATAGAAAAACAATACCAAAATATATGTTAAAAGTTCAAATCGTATAATGCTCCTCGAGTCACGTCCTAAATAAGGAGAATACCTGTGGCAGCCCCTATCACCGACACCTTTATGCCTATGATTATAGTTGTGATCATTTGATCTACTATGGTAATCATGGCTGCAACTAAAAGAATGTCTCTCAATCATCTCACGTGCATGAGGTCCTCTCCTATCATGAACATGATCATAGTCCCTGAATGAATCCCTTCCCCAATCATTCCTGATGGCTCTCTTTGAACTTTCAACAATTTTTGCACCCTCCCCACAATAAGCATTTGGACTCATACTTCCATCACGTTTAAGGCCACGACTAGAGGAAGGCAATGATGAGCCAGAAATTGGTTAATGCTAGTGGTACTTGCCATGGGAGGTGTCATTAGATGACTTGGCATCCATTGTATCAAGCAATTATGATGCCAAGATTGTATCTATTTCCCAATAATTTCCTTGCTAAAATGCATAGAAAAACCCCATAAACCCTATCCTTTAATCAACAAAACCTTGTTTCCTAACTCGGTAGGAATTTTGTTACACAATTACAATTTGACTCTATCCATCTACATCTCTATCCATCTACATGCACTCTTGTTGAGTTGATATACCATAACATGCCTCCACTTCAAAATTTGTAATATTCCACAGAAATGCATTTGGTTTGCATATTTTTTCAAGCAATTGATGTGCTCAATCCAAGCTACCATATATGGCATATTTGATTACAAATTTGGTATGTGTAAGAGACATTCATGTTCAACACAGGCTCATGTTTTGCATATCCCCAATCATTGCAGTGCGTACAAGTATATTTTATGTAGAAATATTGTCAAACATATCACTACGTAGTCATGGACTCCCTTGCCCTATGTCATAGCCTTTCAGAATGAACGCACCAATGTTAGAAATCGTCCATGAAAATGCATTTTGTTTATGTGTTATGTCGAATAGCTTGCAGAGTGCTATGTGGAATTTATTTGCGTGCTCTGTTGCCAGCCCATGTAGGCTCAATGTTGATACCTGCGCTCTGAGACCACTTGTGACATCCCCATCCTTTCTGTTGGGCAATGTTGCTCACACATGTATCGACATTACTAAGACATATCTCAAAAATAGTTGCATGGTTTAACTAGAACATTTCACCATGTGCATGGTGAAGCCATAATAACAAAAATCATATAACATAGCAAAAGACTTGCCACAATAATTCTTAAAACGAGCACGTAATGGGTTTCAAGCACTTATTTGTTAAATTTCTTGGCTGCTTGTTGACCTCAGACATTCCTCCCAACTGTAGACTGTCTTGGTCCAATTCTCTTAGCAATCGATCACCCTCGCGCTGGGGCCATGACTTCACTTAGTGTCGACTTCTCGAGCCAGGAACACGCGTCATACCAAACATAATAGAGCCATTGTACCAAACCCGATAGCCTTCAACAAGCAGGCTCACATCCTCCATCAGCCCCACATCCAAGCATTGCATCCCTTCACTGCACTTGTAGTCCATTATGATGTGCCACCACCTCTAGGGTGTCTACGTTGGCCAACTAGGGTTGTCTAGATTCTCATGGCTCCAGGAGTTTCCTCTACCCTCACGGGTCTCCAGACACCCTCTAGACCCTCACATAGCGAAGGTACAAAAACCCAATAGCTTCCAACCAACAAACTCACATCCCCCAACTACCCTTATCTTGGCCGACCAAGGATGTCCAGAGCCCTATGGCTCCATGAGTTCTTGTTGCCCTCACGGGTCTCCAGGTACACTCTAGACTCTTACTCAGGGACACTTGTCCCTTCACTGATCATGATCAATTGAATAGAGGAACCACTTTTTATAAGTATGGTGTACCCTTACTTTTTATTATAGTAATATATTATAATATTATATGATTATATTACAATATTATAGTATTATATGATTATAGTAATAATATATTTGTTAGGCCCATTGGCCTTTTACCACATAGGATCTTTGGTTTGATCACACAGGCACTCTGGCCTTAAAACTCGTAAGTACTCTAGCTCACTAGCTTGACACATTATACATACATAGGCATGCAGGTCTCAATGGAACTCGGTTCACCAGCCTAATAATATAGGTTCTCTGACCCAATTACATGGACACATTGGCTTTAAAACATATATGTACAAACAAGGGTATGTAGAGCCCAATAGAACCCAACTCACGAGCCTAATTAACATATCATGACTCACCAGCCTAAGTTTTGTGTGTACAAGTACATTGCAATCTAGGGGGGTCAAGTCGTGGATATTACTACTCCAAGCTCCTAGCTAAGAATCCCAGCTATCCCATGCTATAGAGGCCTTTCCCTCCTCCAAGATGCACAACACTCCTAAATAGGGTGTTTTCCAAGTAAGTAGACATTGCCATTAGGCCATGTTGAAGGGTGGCCCCAAGCTATTAAGAGAACTTCAACATCCTATGGAAGAATGCCAAAAAATCACCCAATATGGTCAAGAAAACATTGACCAATCTATCTCCAATTTGCAAATTCATTTTAATACCCCCGAACTATCCCGCTAGGGTGATGCGACTCTTACTAATATCTATATGATCATAACATAATGAAAAGACATGTATAACATCACTGAAATAGTTAATAATGTGCATAAAAAGTCATAAAACATAAACAACAAAGTATATTCAATACCGATTTGATAAAGCCATTTACTAGCTACATACCTCAGATGTACGACCCAACCATAGACCGTGCTACTCTAACTCTCTTAGTAGTGGGCCATCCTCGCGCTAGGGCCATGACTCCACAATGCCAACAACTACTCAAGCTAGGTATACGTTCAGAATATGAATGGGCCCAAGGTGCCAAACCGCAACAACATCCAACCAATAAGCTTACATCCCCCCTTCATCACACATTACCAAGGTAGTGCACCCCCTTCTCTGCGCCTGTAGCTAATGGGTTGTGCCAATACCCCCTAGTGTTTCCAGCTTGGTTGGCCAGGGATGTCTCAAATCTTTGTGGCTTTTAGGAGTTCCTGTTGCCCTGGGGGGTCTCCAAGTACCCTCCATATCCATACAAGGACACTTGTCCCTACAGTCCTCCCTCTAGGGCTTAAGCCTTCCTCGAGGTAGCCCAAGGAGAACTGTACTCATACTCAAATCTGCCTAGGATCCTCGAGGTACAATAGCTGGTGATCCTCTGGTTCTCCCCATAACCAAGTCCACAATCATCCCTTGGCAGTCTTTGATGGAAAGGAAAGTTGTATGTTTCCTATTCCCCTCCCTTTACCTTTTATTTATAGTTTAGGATTATACTATTTTAATATTATTCCTAAAATTACTTTTAGGAATATTATAACCAAATAATTATTTTGCTTAGGAACCATGTCTAGTTTCACCACCTCACCTTTATCTTTTTGTGGAGTCCTACCCCCCATAATATTTTTATCCCATGGTTCGTAGTCGTCGTTATTTTATTAATTTAGCTTGTTATGTCTACTAAGCTTGCTAGCCTTTCAATGCACAGGTTCTCTGGCCTCACCAAACATACACCCTAGCGTTAAAACACGTTTGTACACTGGCTCATCGATCTAACACATTTATATATGCAGGAATGCATGCCTCATAACATAGAAAATGTAAGCACATAGGCCCAACATAACCTGGCTTGCCAACCTCATAATAATGTGTACAAGTACATATAGGGGTCATCGTGGGGGTGTTACATTCCCCTCCCCCTTATTTTTGCACTGTCCTCAGTGCATGATATACCCATGTAAAATCAAATTCTTTTGCCTTGAACTTTGCTTTGTGTCAGGTACTCACTGCACGCCTTGTTTGTTAGCTGTTCCTATTTAGCCATCAGGAAAATAGATATGTTAGTCTTTACTATATAATATTTACCTTATTCTCCGGAGTTTTCAATTTCAAAATGTAATTGTTACTCGGAAATAAATTTACATTCAAAAACCAATACTTATGTGTATGGTTGTACAGTGCTTCACCAAGCTGCCCGTGGGAAGTATTGGGACTTTGATACATCCACATGGTCCCAGCTGTTGGCATTCCTGAATTGCCTCTTGCTTGCGATGTCCACCCCCTTATATGGTTGTTTTGGACACTCCAGAACAGGCCTGAAGAACACTCTCACAGTGCTACTTATCTTATTGAATTTGGAATTTATATGAAGCAGTCAAGATCCATGTTCTCTGTTCCACCAAAGTTTGCCAAAGAAGAATCCCCTCTAAGTGTTAGGCAAATGACAATCCTTCGAATCTCATTATGCCCCTAACATTATTAGCTTTGGCATCAAGACATCCATTGTCAAAACTCTTGCTGCAATACCAAGCATCGCCATAGTAGTTATGCCCATGCCAAAATGCTATTAGCTAGCATAATATTTACTGTAATTGTGTCCAAGAATAATACGTGAAAAATGAGAAGCAACTAGTAATTTCCAGCTGATTTAAAAAAATCTTTTCTGTGACAAATATACCAACAAAATCTGAGGATGATTTTAGATAAGGCCAATCCTTTGGAATAGACCTAATGATAATGGTAAGGGCAATGTTCTTTGCACTTGTTTGCAAGCTGACAGAATGCGCCCTTCCACTTCTGTCCCTTCTTTAGCATCTTCTATAGTCTTCAAATCCAAAAGAACATGTGTCGGACAATGCTTGACACAAGAAAATCTCTAGTTTCAACTGACATAGCTTTGGAAAAGGACTTTGCAGTTTATCTACAGAGGTAACACTTGAAATAATCTCAGATTCAGAACTGTATTTCAAAGGTAGTACCGACCTCCTCTAGTTGCTACCACTCATCCTAATTCTCAGATGTCATTAAACTCTGGAGTCAAAACTGCCCAGAATAAAGGTTCGATGCACTGATCCTAAGTGACATTTTGCTGTTTAGTCAAACTGCAGTTTAAATGCTTCTTCTGCTATAGGGAATGGAGGCAACGACATACTTTTGTTCACCTCGATATATAATGATCTAGCAATCTGTTAATAAAAGCTAAGGATTTCATCATTTAATTGATTTCTTCCACGACCAAGCTCTTTTATTTTTGGTAGTTGAAATTTCAACAGCAACCCAGCAATCAGCATAAGCATTTCAAAACAATTTATATATTTGTTTATATGTGAATACTTGTAATGATGGGTAAAACACACAGGCTTGGAGACACTAAAATGTTGGTTGTAGGTGGTTTACACAGAACTCAAGCCAATGCGGTGTATAAGTGAAGAGGGCAAGAGCCAATTTGGCTGTTGATTCCACCAAAGACTGACAAATTGGAATTAAGTTGTAAAATGTGGTTTGTGCAACAAGAATTCACACTAATGAACAGAGGAATCATTGCACTTGGAATTTAGGGAATTTGAAAAAAAAAACCTGTGGTATCAAAGCTCGGTTGCTCTCATACCACAAAATGACATCAATTTGATAAGAGCCTAACCTGCAGGCAAGGTGAAGAAGAGAAAACTTAACAGAAAATAAGCATAGAAACAACATTCTTCCTCCAAGAACTTATTTCATCTCCTTGGCTATTGTCAAATTTAAAATAAATAGCACAGTAGTGAAATTTATAAGTTCGAAGATTTGAAATATTTTAGAGTCCAATTGTTGCCAAAGATTTCAATCTAATCTTTTTAAGCGTTAAGGCACATCAAAGTGCAGAACCTCTCAAATATATAAACAGTAGTGACACCAAAATCCAACATTTATAGTCTTCCTTTCATATTTGCTTCTCTTTTTGATTAATCTCTGCTGCAAAATTTCAGAATTGAACATCTCAAATCAAGTCTCAAGAAAATTAGTCCATTCTTCCCTGTCAAGGGTTGTCTTTCAACATTATAAAGATGGTCTTTGAGCCTTATAGGCTATAGGATATTGTCATTTTTGTGGCTTTATGGGCCCAAAGACTATTCTCAAGTTTTATTCTTTTTTATACTAGGTCTTTTGAGAAGTTCCTTACAGAGAAACTCAATCATCAATAAATAATTTCGTAAGTCATCCCCTGCTTTTGCTCCGAACTGTTATGACACTAGTTCTGATGCAGGAAAAGAAAGAAGAATGCATACTTAATGAATATGAAGTGAGTGTGATATTAGAGGTGATTAATGACTGTTTAATTGAGGGGAAACAAGGTAAGGCGGCAGCTCCCTCTTAAGGGAAGCTGCTTCACATATGAGAAGAATTAGGGATTGGCCAGCATTAACGGGAAAAAAATGTATGGCTGACTAGACATTAGAGATTCAAAGAAGGATGGCTTGGCCACAGGCAGCCCACCTAAGCACATCTTGGACACCCTGACTTATGGTGTAACCAAACAAAGTGCAGAACCTCTCAAATATATAAACAGTAGTGACACCAAAATCCAACATTTATAGTCTTCCTTTCATATTTGCTTCTCTTTTTGATTAATCTCTGCTGCAAAATTTCAGAATTGAACATCTCAAATCAAGTCTCAAGAAAATTAGTCCATTCTTCCCTGTCAAGGGTTGTCTTTCAACATTATAAAGATGGTCTTTGAGCCTTATAGGCTATAGGATATTGTCATTTTTGTGGCTTTATGGGCCCAAAGACTATTCTCAAGTTTTATTTTTTTTATACTAGGTCTTTTGAGAAGTTCCTTACAGAGAAACTCAATCATCAATAAATAATTTCGTAAGTCATCCCCTGCTTTTGCTCCGAACTGTTATGACACTAGTTCTGATGCAGGAAAAGAAAGAAGAATGCATACTTAATGAATATGAAGTGAGTGTGATATTAGAGGTGATTAATGACTGTTTAATTGAGGGGAAACAAGGTAAGGTGGCAGCTCCCTCTTAAGGGAAGCTGCTT
>APFE031088415.1:0-15022 GCA_000404065.3 Pinus taeda | reverse complement strand
AGGGCTCCGCAAAGGCGAAGATAACAAGTCACGAAGGCGCTACAGGTCCAGGAATTACAGGAAGTAGCATGTGCGAAGGTATTCACAGTTGGACTAAATCAAACCCCTCAAACATCTCAAGGATGTGGAAGCCTGGTTCCAACATCCCCCCATACTGCTTCGAGTGAGACCTCAGTCCACGCTGCATGGACTGTTCCTGAAAGGGCTAGTAGTACATTGATTTGTTTGGCTAATTCAACTCCCAACCTGTGTTAGGACCCAACAACCCGACAAGATGTATATTGAAGGCAGAGTGTTTATGGAGAATTTTGATAGCCTAGGTGCTAGTATTATTGTTGGTTGGAAACCAAGTCAACCTTGTTTGACTGATGATGGTGATAGTGATGTGGAAGTGATTTGGTGAAGTGTTGTAGAGGTGTCAATGACTTCCAAAGGTTATGTAGAGGCTTGTAAAGCTTTGGAAGAAGGTTGAGCAATTTCTGAGCTCAGGAAAGTTGTTTTCCCTCATCCTCTACACCAGTTGCATGGATCATGAGTCACGAGATGACTAAGAAGCTCCAGTGATTGGTAGGAAAACCTATAGGAGAGACCAAGGAGATCTAGTCAAATTTAACCTATGTTTTAGGTGCGGCCGAGTTTTTTCATGAGTTTTTCTCCACATTGCTTGTGTTGTTTAGTTAATTTTGGCATTGTGGGATATTCTTGATCAAAATGTTTTATCATATGGTTGGAAAAGTTCGTGGGGCCTCTAGAAATTGATCAAGGTTGAAAATATCAAATGGATAGTGGAGTTAGCGTTTGATTTAGTCAAAAACCCTATCTTAACCAAATCTAAAGAGTGTGAAAATAATGGTTGAGTGATCCTTAACCTGTACAATTTACTAAGTTAATCAACTCAAAAAAGTGATAAATAGAGGATGGTTCTAATTGGTTGGTTTTGTTGAGAATGTTAGAGTATTCCATTATGAGGGTCGTGAGAGTGAGTATAGATTTCAATGATGACTCGCATTGTTTGGCAGCGTTTTATCAGTGTATTGTTTGCAGCAATCAGAGATAGAGTTGAGAAGAAGATTCATATTTTAGTTTTTGATTGTGGCATGAAATTGATAGCTTGTGGTGTGTTATAGAGCAGAGATTTTTGTGACTAAAAGAGAAGAAATAACCCTCTTAACGGAAAAAAAATTGATTCATATTTTATGTGTAGAATGATGGTGTTCATGGGTTTGTCATGTTGAGCAGATTGAAAACCCATTATGAAATTCTTATGAAATGTGGTTCGCATGGAGGAAGTTAAGGCGTGGAGGATTCAAAGTATACATTGATTTGGAATATTTATTAAAAGGAAGATATCTCTCCATCCAATAAGATTTGGATAGTCCAATGGTAATTGGGAGAGGATCGCTGGTCGTGGGAGCTTCCAAGGGATAGATTTCTATATATCCATGAGAGGAAACAAGTTTCCGGTCTCATAGATGCCATCACACTTTGAAGGAAACCGAGTCTTCTGGCTTGTGGGTGTAAGCTAATCCATGTACAATTTTTTCAGCATATTAATAAAATAATTGAGCAGCACAACTATAGTACGGAATTTTTCTCCTGAAATGGTTTCCAACAAAAATACTTGTTCTCTTATGTGTGCATTCTTGTGTTGATGTTTCTCATGGTTATTATGTTTGAGTTTATCTTTTCTTTCATATTCACTTAATCTAATGTTGTGAATGGGCATGGTTATTTGATATTGTGGTAAAAGTTTTAAAATTAATATAAAAGCCATCACTACTGATTCACCCCCCGTTAGTAGTCAATACATTTCCAACATAGTCTTTTGCTTCTTGGTAGTGAGTCAATACTGCAGAGGCCTAGACCAACTAGTCAGGTAGCCTTGTGGAGAGCTGCACACACTTAGACTTAAAATTGACCCCCTCTAAATCCGGTTTCTGACACGCTCTAGTTTTGACCACGGGATTATGAAGGTTTTTAAGCTACCTAAAACAACAAATTACTATTTCTCGATGTAAGTGATCGATGGGGGTTTTGGAACCCTATCCCACTGATCCTAAACCTAATGACAAGATTGTTTTTCCCTATTGCCCAAGTCCCCTTAATCTATGTGAGTTAAGTTATAATTAATGTGGACTGTTCAAGTCTTTCCTTGGTGGTTGTAACCAAGCGCTAGTTTAATTAGGGTGTGAGTGTGTGAATAATGTGTATGTGGATGCGTTTATTAAATTATGTTTTATGATGGCAATGCTACTGAGAAATAAAGTGCATAAACTATAAATAATAGTAAAACAACAAAAAACGGAAGTACACAATTCACCATGCAAAAATCTATGGAACAACAAGAACAAATGAGGAAAATGCAAGCAAACCAAAGAAACAAAGATACCAAAAGGTCTAATGCATAAGGGGCTAGAATCTAAGGCTAGATCTGCTAAAATGATGCAAAAAAATCCAATAAAAAACATAAGGGGAAGTATTGGAAAATAACATAAATCAAATTGCGAAAAGAAGGATGCTCATGGTGGTGCTAAAGAATAAATTCAACACATGTCTCAAAAGGAAACAAATCATTCTAAAAATGAGCTAAAAAGGACTACAAAATGATGGCAACAACATTGGAAAACAATGGCTAAATGTTATGCGCACTAGATTCCTCAACTGAACAAATTGTCTCCAAAATGGTAGAGGTGTACTCTAAACCCTAATGGGATTTTCCCTTCCTCAAAATGAGAAAACATACTAAGAGACTCTAGGCCTAAGGGTGAAAGGGAACAAGAAGGAACGCTTCCTCACACACGTGCATAACTCTTGCCAAAATTATGAAAAAAATTGTGGAAATAGGGGGAACAAGTTTTGACATGTTTAACGTGTCCTTGAGCATAAAAAGGCTCAAAACATCCATATGGGGTGCAATATTTTGTCAAATAAGTTCTGCTCCATCCCCAAAGGAGTTTCTTCATAAATTTATTGCAAACAATGTCGTCTCTTGCACAAATGGTACATGCGACCTGCAAAAAAGACAAGGAAACCCAACAGAACAAATATTCTTCAATCAAAGAGTAAAAATCCAAAAAAAGAAGTGAAAATTGAGAGAAAGAAAAAATCCTGAAAATTGCTAAAAAAATGTCGAAACAACAGTCACTAGGGTTCTAAATTTTTAAGCTACTCGAGTTTCCATTTGTTAGTATGAAGTTTCTTGGAAGTTGCACCAAAATCCTTTGCCTATGTTAATCGTGACATATAACCCTAACAACAAAACTGAATGGTTGTCACTTCTCTTTAGATCTGGAAAATAAAATATCAAAACCATACAACAAATAATATCCAAATATGAAAGAACATGTACCATAAAATGATATATTGAGAATCGAGTCAAAATAGCAGAACTTTGATTCTATTATTGAAAAATAGAATGTTTATACATGTGAAGAGAATGTATAGACTTGGATCTAGAGATCCCCCTCTTTGGGATCGGTCCTTTGTACCCTATGCTTCAGCTATTGATTCAACTCATTTTCTCTCAAAATGTATGTAATGGGTAAGAAGAAACAATGATGGCCTAAACTAAAGATGGGAGCTCAAATCTCACAAGGCGATAATAGGACGATGGGAATAGTCATGGTGAAGAATGAGGAGAAAACCATACTACTTATAACAAAATATTATGATAGATCTAGATTTCAGATAATAATAAAAAAATGTTGGAATAAATCAACATCTAACCGTTAGGAATATTTTATTGCATTTTAGAGAGGGAAATATTATTTAAAATTATCAAATATCTTTATTTAGAAAATTACTACAAAGATGGATAAAATAGACATAGTCCAACTCTAGCCAAATAATTGCACACTTGCGTCCTTTGCTATTGAATGAGGAGCTTGCATCTAGAAGAAGGTAAATACTTCAATTTTCATCTTAATTACAAGCCAAACAAACCTACATACATCACCCATTAGGCCAATTCCTCCATCGTACCCTTCTCCATAATACACAACAAAATAAGTGAGAAAGAAATAAGATTTATAATGCTCATGTATAAACTTATTATTACATAAACTTTGTAAAATTTAAAAAAAATATTAAATGTGGAAAAAATTGGATAATAGACTGCATTTATGTGCATTTATAAACCATAACTAAAATTCTTTAAACTAACTTGAAGTAAATGAACCTTAACATTATCAAAATACTTTTGTCGCTATAAGTATCTAATTATGGAAAATCCTTATGTCTTTTAAACCTTTATTAACTAATTAAAATGCCCACTCCCTATGGACATTCAAAACCTACTCCCACCTGTTACAATAACCCCTAAATTCCAGCACGAAGTTGAGACTTACTGCAGGTTGAATAATCTATGGTGATGGTGATGCCCTCTACTATTTCATTATCAAAAATCTAAAATTCTATTATTTCATTAGTTGGAAACGTTCCAATTTATACAAGTGCGGTGCGCCGGTTGTTCGAGGATCTACGTCTCAATTTTTATCCAACCACGTGGAAACATAGTCCGAGGAAGAGAAAGGAAGAGAAACCTCGACTTGGGTAAGCGTTTACCGTTCAATGAATGACGGTAGATTTTTCCATATGGCCTCCACACCCTTATATATAACACAATAACCAGCCCCGGAGTCTCATAACAGATCAATAGTGGCTATTCTTCTTTAGTTATTTCATATGTTCATTATCTTCTTGTTCTCAAAGTCCATATAAATTAGATTCGTTCTCATACATAGTGTTCATTCTTATATTGCGATCATGGCCGCTGTAAATGCATCAGTAGTTTAGATATTTAATATTTATTTTAAATCTTTTAAATTTTTCTATATTTATTATATATATACTTATATTTAACTAAAAATTATTTCATTTTATTTTTACAGCATATAAAACATAGAATACCAATGTTAGACAATCATTTAACTCAATTTAAATGCAGTGGATTAAAACAACTATGGTTTATATTAATTATTAATATTATTTTCTAAAAACTAAATAAAATCTATTTATAGTGTATTTTATTTTATATACGAATGATAAGTGGTGATATTTTAATTTCATATATAATCCCAATTAAAAAACAAATTTGATACATCATTCATAAAATACCCAAAGTAAAAGATAAAAGCATAGTGTGCAAAATTTAGGGAATAAAAAAAGCCATTAAATTACCCCTACCGAAAATTATTTTTTTAAACTAAAATAATACACATAAAAGAGAATCAAATATGCTTAAAATCGAGGACCTCTGTTGAACAAATGTACTTGTATTAGTGCCTGTAGTTTCCATGTCAAATGGTGATCCGGATTTAAACAGGAATGCAATAGATTACAGAGATAACCATAAATACAGAGATGCGATAACCATAAATAAAGAGATGCAGTGGAAATAACACTTCATTTCATTAATGGAAAATATCAAAATATGCTTACAACCAGAATTGGAAATAAACCAACTAGGACTATGGTAGCTTATCTTCGAGAAGAGATGTGCGGCTACATGTCTCTGAACTGTTCCGAACTTCTGTTATAATGAGGCTCGAAGGCCTATTTATTATTCAGAAACAATAGAAAACCCTTCACATTCCAAAACCGACCCTTAGAAGATGTGATGCAGGAGCATCCAGCTCTGAGGAGGCAGAATGAGGCTGGCAGTCTCAGACAGAAACAAAACACACAGTCACTACGTATAGCTGGACAGGTGTCAAAACCTTGTCAGTTATTTTACTTTCATTTACTTGTTTTATTTACTTTTATGCTGATAGGATTCAGTTAAATTAGTCATGCATTGATTCTGTCCTACTTAGGAGTTAGAAGCAGAAATATAAACTGTTAATTAAATTAATTCTTCTTTAAAAGGCATTGTATTAGTTATAGTCGGTTAAGTGAAAACAGTTGCCCAAGTCTGTTGGGTTAGTTTCAAACTGAAAGAGAACAGTTAGGTTCTCTGAGCTTAAAAGAGCAAAAACAATGATTGTAAAGGTTCCTCTCTCTGACAAAAGAAACAAGAAAAAGAGAACTACAGTCATTTCAAACAGATTGTCCTTTTTAGATTTTTCTATGATAAATTCATCTCTTTTAAAATCATCACTGTACCATTTATTTTTCTCTTGCAATCATAATACAAATTACTGTACAATTCAATCGTATTTGATATAAAAGACAGATACGATTCACAAGAAGTGGAGCAGACGTGACAGTCGACATACTGTCTGACAGAACACATCCAAGGACACATACACCCAGGAAAACACCAGACGAGTGCCTAGCAGCGGACATTGACAAGCAAGACATCATTATATAACCGGAACAGAAGTTTGTACGCACGAACAGAAGCATTCACAGGTATTCCACAAGAACCCTCAATTAATTAACCAGAAAGTTAAATGCCGTAGCAGAGAAAATCCAAGCACTGTAATATTTCAAATATTGCACAAACCCTTGTTTACTGTTCGAAACTTCTAAAAGAAATCTGCACAGTGCAAATAAATCAAACCAGAATCTAAGAATAGAACCAATAATTATAATTTAACATTCGACCAGCATGATATAAGCAACAACACTTGAGAAATTGGCACAGCCGTAACACGACAAACGTTTTATTGACCAAAATAACCAGTACAGAGAAGGGTTTCCAAAACCCACGACAACCCAGGTCATCGGTTGACAGGGAACGATATACCCAGAAGGGTTTAATACAACCAGAGGTCGAAACCTCGGAATGAAAGGCCCACTGTAAAAAAATAATTACATTGCAAGGTGGAGAACTTAGAAATAGGGAACCAGTGCACGGCTACAGGGAGCTATTACGGCCAAAGGAGATAACCCAACTAAATCTCATCGCACAGGCGAGAAATGTAACCTACAAGGGTCGAAAGAACCCTACAGAACCTATAAAAAGACATGCGAATGTGAAGAACACTACCCGTTTAATGCAGGTGAACAGTTACAGTGAAGGCCGAGCAATCAAGACCACTGAGCCACGTCCATTTCACCAGAGCCGAGTCACCTACAGTCCAATGAACCACAAGTTAGGGTAAAACGGAGGCATATAACCACAGCAACTACAATACTGAAGAAAATCATAGAGAAATGTTACCTGGTGTCGAAGTGACCAAGCTTCGAGAACAACCCATTTGAAAACCTGAAGAACCGTGGCGAAAAAACGTTAGCATTGGAAGGAGAAAAGTTGAAACAGTTCAAAAAGAACTTGGGCTTACCTTATGGAGAATGTCAGGCATGAAAACTTGAATAATAACCTATAACAGAATGATTCCAGTGGTTAAGCGACATGAAACACCGGAGTATATGACAATCCCCATTAAAATGAACAGAAAGCAAGTGAGAAACTGAACAGAGCCGAGGGTCTCTTACTGAGAGCACTTAAAGCCTACCTCCATAACATTACGGTGCCAGGTTATGCCTAACAGAACCAGGTCGAACACCAAAAACCACAGAGGACTGAACCCACAGAGCAGAGCTGGAGCCGAACAACGGAAAGTGCAAATGACAATGGACGGGTTGACAAAAGGACGCGGGAAGATATAGTGTTGAACCGGCGGATGTAGGTTACCACCCAGTAACGCAGGTCACAACCCTAAATCCACATATCGAAACCAGTACTGGAGCATTAAAGTCAACTTAAAGGTTGCAGGACTGCCGTCATATCAGCAGGATCTTTCGAGAACGACGAAGGGTCATTCTACGTAAAGGGCGGGACGCCATCATAAGTGGTATCAGAGCTATTTTTTGAGTTAGAACTAATGGAGCAGGTAGAAGGCGAAGGTGAGGCAAGAGGAAGAGCAAGAGGAAGAGGAAGAGGCAGAGGACGAATGGTCCACAGGCCAGTAGATGATGGATTGCGAGAAGAGATAAGAGTTTTGCGTGAGAGATTGGCAGTGATAGGGGCTGGAGGAAGAAGAAACCCAACAGATAACAGTGATGAAGAGGCAGTTGAACCAGAGCAGGATGAGTTTGAGGGAATAACACCGGAACTGAGATTATTAAAGTCAGTTTTGTTGTCCAATCATAAGCCAAGGCATGAGTTGCCTACTTATGACGGAAGCTTATCAGCAGACATGTTGTTAGATTGGCTAAGTGAAGTGAATAAATTCTTTGAGTTTGAGGAGACCAGCGAAGACAAACAAGTAAGGTTTGCCGCCACCAAACTGAAAGGACATGCATCCTTATGGTGGGACAATGTTCAGGAAGAAAGAAGGAGATTAGGCAAACAGCCAATCAAGAAGTGGGCTAGGATGGAAGCAAAGCTGAAGGAGAAATTCCTACCGAAAGACTATCACATTATGTTGTACAGGCAGGTACAGAACCTGAAACAAAGGGGAATGACTGTTAGAGAGTTTACAGAGGAATTCTATAAATTAAATCTGCGAGCAGGATATGTGGAGGATACCTCAGAGAAGACAGCCAGATTTGTAAATGGCTTGAGAGGGGAGATTTTGGACGAAATTGGTATTCTTTCACCACAAACACTAGATGAAGCCTATCAGTTTGCACTGAAGGCAGAGGAGAAAATAAACAGGAAACAGAACTCCAGGAGAGGAGGTGGTTCTGGCAGAGGAAAAGGCAAAGTTTATGGCAGGGGTAGAGGTGCAAGTCCAAACGAGGAAGGTAGTAGTTCAAAAACTGCTGGTACGACAGATAAAGACAACAGCAACAGGGAAGGACGACCAGCTCAGAGAGGACGAGGATTTGGTCGAGGCAGGGGAACTGTCTAGTGTTACCGTTGTCATAAGTTGGGACATAAGTCTTATGACTGTCCTGAAGGTGAACCTACAGGTGGAAGAGGCACCTATGTTGCTCAGCCAGAGGATGCAGAGGAGACACCTCAAGAAGCGGAGAACACACCTGAGATAGGTGAAGCCTTGGTATTAAATAAAGTGCTGTTGAAGCCAGCAAAGGAAGCTGCAGAGCCAGATCAACGAAAAGCTTTGTTTCGCACTGTCTGCAAGTCACAAGGTAAGTGCTGTAAGGTAATCATTAACAGTGGGAGTACCGATAATTTGGTAGCTGTGGAGATGGTGGAGAAGCTGGGATTGAAGAAGCTGAAACATCCCACTCCCTATAAAGTATCATGGTTGCAGAAGGGGCATCAACTGTTAGTTTATGAACAGTGTGAGGTAGAGTTCCAGATTGGCAGGTATAAAGACAAAATTCTTTGTGATGTCATGCCAATGGATGTCTGTCATTTGCTGTTAGGATGACCTTGGCAGTTTGACAGAAGTGCAGTTCACGATGGGAAAACTAACTGCTACAAATTTGTGAAAGATGGGATCAAGCATACGCTTGTACCCATCAAAGAGGAAACCACAGCAGGAGCTAGTGGAGTGAAGGCACTGCTGTTGGGTGGGAAAGAATTCATAAAGCCGATTGAGGATAGCGAGATAAGTTTTGCTGTCATAAGGAGACCAAGAGAAGTGGTACTCCACACACAGGTTTCAGATTTACTAGAGGAAGTTCAGAGGTTGCTGCAGGATTTTGGAGACATTGTGGTGGATGATCTTCCAAATGAGTTGCCACCTAGGAGGGGTATTAGTCACTGCATTGACTTTATACCGGGGGCAAGTCTGCCAAATAAAGCAGCTTACCGCATGAGTCCCAAGGACCATGAAGAGATTAGGAAACAGGTCCAAGAGTTGCTGGACAAAGGTTTGATTCGGGAGAGCATGAGCCCATGTGCAGTACCTACTGTTCTGGCTCCAAAGAAAGGGGGAGAGTGGAGGATGTGTACGGATTCCAAGGCGATTAACAAAATTACCGTTAGGTACAGGTTTCCCTTACCAAGGATGGACGATATGATGGATTGTCTGAGTGGAGCGACTTACTTTTCAAAGATTGATTTGAAGAGTGAATATCGCCAGATCCGGATTCGTGAGGGAGATGAATGGAAAACCGCTTTCAAGACAAATGAGGGCTTGTACGAATGGCTGGTGATGCCATTTGGTTTAAGCAACGCTCCCAGCACATTTATGCGACTGATGAATGAAGTGCTGAAAGAGTTTAACGATAAGTTTGTTATAGTTTACTTGGACGATATTCTGATTTTCAGTAAGACTAAGGAGGAGCATTTCAGGCATTTGCAGAGCGTGTTGAGAAAATTACAGCAAAACAAGCTGTTAATTAATTTGAAGAAATGTACCTTTTTTCAGAGAGAACTGATATATCTGGGTTTTGTTATTGCGGAGAATGAATTGAAAATGGACCCAGAAAAAGTGGCAGCTATAGTTAGCTGGCCTTCTCCTAAGAGTTTATTCGAAGTTTGAAGTTTCCATGGACTTGCCAGTTTTTACAGGAAGTTCATCAGAAATTTCAGCGAGATTTGCGCACCAATGTTGGACACAATCAAGAAAGTGAATCAGCCATTTCACTGGACAAAAGCAGCAGAAAACAGTTTTCAGATCTTAAAGAAGAAGATTACTGAAAGACCTGTGTTGAGACGGCCTGATTTCAACAAACTTTTTCAAGTTCGTTGTGACGCCAGTGGTACAGCCATTGGAGCAGTCCTCAGCCAGGAGGACAGACCAGTTACTTATTTCAGCGAAAAGCTAAATGAGAGAAGACAAAAGTACTCGACCTATGACAAGGAATTTTACGCCATTGTGCAAGCTTTGAAGCACTGGCGACATTATCTATTGGGTAACGAATTTATTTTATTTTCTGATAATTCTGCGTTACAGTACATTATGCAACAGCATAAATTGAACCACAAGCATGCAGCTTGGGTTGATTACTTACAAAGTTTCATGTTTGTGCTTAAACACATTAGTGGGCAATCGAATAAAGTAGCAGATGCACTTAGTAGGAGAACATTACTGTTACAGGAAAGCACAATGCAGATCTTAGGATTTGAACACTTGAAAGAGCTGTATCCGACTGACACTGAGTTTATGGAGGCCTATGAGGCTTGCCAAAACCCGCTGTTACGAAATGACAGCAAATGGATGGATTATAACCTACAGGAAGGGTTTCTGTTCAAAGGAGGACAGTTGTGTATTCCCAACTGTTCCATGCGGGAAAATATCATACAGGAAAAACACAGCGGAGGCCTAGCAGGACACTTCGGAATTGACAAGACTGTTGCTCAGGTACAACACTTCTATTTTTGGCCTAAGTTACAGCGAGATGTGCAGAGGTATGTGGCTAGGTGCAAAATTTGCCAATTGGCAAAAGGTTACAGTCAGAACACTGGACTTTATATGCCATTACCCATTCCTAGTCGACCATGGGATTCGGTCAGCATGGATTTTGTGCTGGGTTTGCCAAAAACACAACGCGGCTTTGATTCAGTGATGGTTGTAGTCGACCGATTTTCGAAGATGGCACACTTTGTACCGTGCAGGAAAACCAGTGATGCTACTTACATCGCACATCTTTTCTTCACAGAGATTGTGCGGTTACATGGACTTCCACGAAGCATTATCTCTGACAGAGATGTCAAGTTTACAGGTCACTTCTGGAGAACCTTGTGGAAAAAGTTAGATACTCAGTTGCAGTTTAGCTCCGCTTATCATCCGCAGACGGACGGACAGACGGAGGTAGTGAACTGGAGTCTGGGGAATTTGCTCAGAAGTCTAACAGGTGAAAATTCCCGGACTTGGGATCGTGTATTAGCGCAGGCGGAATTTGCATATAATGATTCTCCCAACCGTAGCACAGGCTACAGTCCATTCCAAATTCTGTACGGCATGCATCCGCGAGGAGTGCACGAGTTACGAGATTTGGGCAAATTGGAGAAATGAAGCGCTGATGGGGAAGATTTCGCCCAAGCTATGAACAAACTGCACGAACAGGTTAAGCTAAAACTACAGGACAGCAGTCAGAGGTACAAGCAGCAAGCTGATACAAAACGCCGGGAGGTTCAGTTTAATGTCGGGGATGACGTTCTTGCGTACTTACGTAAAGAACGATTTCCAAAGCGCGAGTACAACAAGCTCAAGTTTAAGAAAATCGGGCCCTGCAAGATCATTCGCAAATTTTCTGCGAACGCGTACAAGATACAGTTGCCACCAGGGATTGGTATTTCCCCTATCTTTAACGTGGCAGATCTGTTCCCTTATGTTGCAGGTTCAGCAGATGATGCAGCAGCAGAGCCACCGCGGGACACCCAATTGAAAGGAGATTTATGGACGAGACAGATGCCGATGGCACCACCCGTCGAGATTGAGGGAATTTTGGACACGCAGGTAGCAAAGCGCACACGGAGGAAGGAGTATTTGAGATATTTGGTAAAGTGGAAGAACCGTCCAATAAAGGACAGTTCGTGGCTTAATGAGTCACAAATACAAAAGGCAGGCTACTCTGTTAATGACCGCATGGAACGGAGCCATGACTTTTTGTCACCCCGGGAGCCTAATGCAGGAGCATCCAGCTCTGAGGAGGCAGAATGAGGCTGGCAGTCTCAGACAGAAACAGAACACACAGTCACTACGTATAGCTGGACAGGTGTTAAAACCTTGTCAGTTATTTTACTTTCATTTACTTGTTTTATTTACTTTTATGCTGGTAGGATTCAGTTAAATTAGTCATGCATTGATTCTGTCCTACTTAGGAGTTAGAAGCAGAAATATAAACTGTTAATTAAATTAATTCTTCTTTAAAAGGCATTGTATTAGTTATAGTCGGTTAAGTGAAAACAGTTTCCCAAGTCTGTTGGGTTAGTTTCAAACTGAAAAAGAACAGTTAGGTTCTCTGAGCTTAAAAGAGCAAAAACAATGATTGTAAAGGTTCCTCTCTCTGACGAAAGAAACAAGAAAAAGAGAACTACATTCATTTCAAACAGATTGTCCTTTTTAGATTTTTCTATGATAAATTCATCTCTTTTAAAATCATCACTGTACCATTTATTTTTCTCTTGAAATCATAATACAAATTACTGTACAATTCAATCGTATTTGATATAAAAGACAGATACGATTCACAAGAAGTGGAGCAGACGTGACAGTCGACATACTGTCTGACAGAACACATCCAAGGACGCATACACCCAGGACAACACCAGACGAGTGCCTAGCAGCGGACATTGACAAGCAAGACATCATCATATAACTGGAACAGAAGTTGGTACGCACGAACAGAAGCATTCACAGGTATTCCACAAGAACCCTCGATTAATTAACCAGAAAGTTAAATGCCGTAGCAGAGAAAATCCAAGCACTATAATATTTCAAATATTGCACAAACCCTTGTTTACTGTTCGAAACTTCTAAAAGAAATCCGCACAGTGCAAACAAATCAAGCCAGAATCTGAGAATAGAACCAATAATTATAATTTAACATTCGACCAGCATGATATAAGCAACAACACTTGAGAAATTGGCACAGCCGTAACACGGCAAACGTTTTATTGACCAAAATACCCAGTACAGAGAAGGGTTTCCAAAACCCACGACAACCCAGGTCATCGGTTGGCTGGGAACGATATACCCAGAAGGGTTTAATACAACCAGAGGTCAAAACCTCGGAATGAAAGGCCCGCTGTAAAAAAATAATTACATTGCAAGGTGGAGAACTTACAAATAGGGAACCAGTGCATGGCTACAGGGAGCTATTACGGCCAAAGGAGATAACCCAAATAAACCTCATCGCACAGGCGAGAAACGTAACCTACAAGGGTCGATAGAACCCTACAGAACCTATAAAAAGACATGCGAATGTGAAGAACACTACCCGTTTAATGTAGGTGAACAGTTACAGTGAAGGCCGAGCAACCAAGACCACCAAGCCATGTCCATTTCACCAGAGCCGAGTCACCTACAGTCCAATGAACCACAAGTTAGGGTAAAACGGAGGCATATAACCACAGCAACTACAATACTGAAGAAAATCGCAGAGAAATGTTACCTGGTGTCGAAGTGACCGAGCTTCGAGAACAACCCATTTGAAAACCTGAAGAACCGTGGCGGAAAAACGTTAGCATTGGAAGGAGAAAAGCTGAAACAGTTCAAAAAGAACTTGGGCTTACCTTATGGAGAATGTCAGGCACGAAAACTTGAATAATAACCTGTAACATAATGATTCCAGTGGTTAAGCGACATGAAACGCCGGAGTATATGACAATCCCCATTAAAATGAACAGAAAGCAAGTGAGAAACTGAACAGAGCCGAGGGTCTCTTACTGAGAGCACTTAAAGCCTACCTCCATAACATTACGGTGCCAGGTTACGCCTAACAGAACCAGGTTGAACACCAAAAACCACAGAGGACTGAACCCACAGAGCAGAGCTGGAGCCGAACAACGGAAAGTGCAAATGACAATGGACGGGTTGACAAAAGGACGCGGGAAGATATAGTGCTGAACCGGCGGATGTAGGTTACCACCCGGTAACGCAGGTCACAACCCTAAACCCACATATCGAAACCAGTACTGGAGCATTAAAGTCAACTTAAAGGTTGCAGGACTGCCGTCATATCAGCAGGATCTTTCGAGAACGACGGAGGGTCATTCTACGTAAAGGGCGGGACGCCATCATTAAGTTCGGTATCAGATCCAATTTTTGAGTTTAGAAACTAATGGAACAGGTAGAAGGCGAAGGTTGAGCAAGAGAAGAGGAGAGGAAGAGGAAGAGAGAGGACGAATGGTCCACAGGGCCAGTGGATGAATGAATTGGAGAAAGATAAGATTTTTTGCGTGAGAGTTGGCAGTTGATAGAGGCTGGAGGAAGAAGAAAACCAGCAGGATAAGCAGTGATGAAGAGGCAGTTGACCAGAGCAGGATGAGTTTGAGGGAATAACACCAGAACTGAGGTTATTAAAATCAGTTTTGCTGTCCAGTCATAAACCAAGGCATGAGTTGCCTTCCTATGATGGAAGCTTATCAGCAGACGTGTTGTTAGATTGGCTAAGTGAAGTGAATAAATTCTTTGAGTTTGAGGAGACCAGCGAAGACAAACAAGTAAGGTTTGCCGCCACCAAGTTGAAAGGACATGCGTCTTTATGGTGGGACAGCGTTCAGGCAGAAAGAAGGAGATTAGGCAAACAGCCAATCAAGAAATGGGCCAGG